>JAPMOQ010002089.1:851140-862749 GCA_026543055.1 Argiope trifasciata | reverse complement strand
CACACACACACAGATATATATATATATATATATATATTGCTTTTTATTCAGTACAAAATTGTTGTTATAAAGTATTCTTAAAATATTTTTTAAAAACTAGAAAAAAATTATACTGCAAAATAAAATATATGTATATATATCGTTGAGCAAACATTATTGCAGATTGAAATTTTATATTTATTTTGTATAAAATAAGAATAAAATATTCTAAAAATAAAAAAAGAACACAACAAAATAAAAAATATTGAAAAAAGAATTTTTCAAATGTTACGATAATTGCAGGAATCGCTATTGTAAGGCTATACTTTCAAGAATTATTACTGAAAAAAAACCCAACATCTTGGTTAATTTTTAATTATTTAAAATTTTGAAAACTATCTCATCACGATGAACATTTCCAATCTTCAACAAAGAATGTACGTGGCAAGTTTTTCAGCTTTAGATCAAACTGACCAGCTTCTCTAAAGCACCAACACTCGTACGCACGCACGCACACCCACCCACAGACAGACACACAGAGAGAGAGAGACTTTAATACCTATTTACAGAGAAGGTTCATCCATTTAATTATATAACTTTTTATTTCAACAATTATATGAAAAATAAAATAACTTCGAGGGCTGTACATGAAAGCAATTAGGATTTAAGATGCAATGTTGATTAATCCTCGTTCACTGTTTATTAGTTGTTGTACTATTGCCCAGGTAGCATAGTCTGTTGCTCTATATTGTACAATATTCTGCGATATTATACGATATTCCACAATATTAAATAATATTGCGAATATTGATCAATGCCTTACAATATTGTTCAATATTTGTGTGTTACAAGGTTATTCTCCATGGTAAAGTCGATGCAGAAACACCACACAATAATATTGTCTGACTGCTTTGAAATTATTGCTAATCATCAATAGATGGCGCCATGGAATTTGGAGTCTAGTGAGGGAACGATTGAAAATCATTGGGTCAAATGTCTGAAAAGGCGTAGACCTCCTTTCTGCTGAAACACGGAAATTAACACAAACACACACAAAAGAAATGTCCTGTAAGCACACAAAATATATTTGTAATATTTAAAACACGCAAATACAGTATTTTAAACAACAGGCTGCAAATGAGTGAGTGATAAGTAACTCAGAAATTATTTTGGCACTGATTATTTAAAGCTTCCATTGGAAAAATGATAAGGAAACTTAAGTAGTTATTAGTTAATTAATATCAAATAAGTGCATTAGGTATTATTAAATTTTTACTGCCAAATAAGAAAAGAGAAAATTTTCAAATTTATTGAGATGAAAATTTGCAGAATTGAGATGGATAAAATTCCAAAGATCAAAAGATTGGCCACATGACACAAAATTTGCAATTAAATAATTAAAAATTTACGTTTGTACAAAAATGATTTTGATAGTTATCCATTTTTATTCTTATTTTATTATGTAATTTCTGAGATGTAATTATTATTACTTTCAGGTATGATGAATTTTTCCTGGAGAATTTTTCACTTTTCATACCTTTCCGAATCCGAAAACCATATTTTTGAAGTTATGTCCATCTATTTGTCTATGAAGACCACTTAAAAGTGATTTAAGCTAGGCGCAGGAAATTCGATATATGAACTTACCCAAATTTTTGGGCTTCAATAAATTACTGATCAAAATCTATTTAGAGAAAGCTGGTTGACAGATTATCCAAGTAAACATGATAATCACAGAAAGTAAAGAACTAGATAAATAAAATTTGATACAAAAGTTTGACATCTGTTAGGTTGGTGCATTATTATCAGGCGTTTCTTTAAAGTGCTATAACTTAATAAATATTGGCAACATTTTATAAGTATAGGAATGAAAATATTCTTCTACTTTTAAATTATAAAAATGCGTGTAGATAACCATACTCATATTCTTCATATTATGCTTTACCACTTTAAGAAAGGATAGAAAGCACAGCTTTTGTACGCTTCTTAGAAAATTACTCGCTTTCTTAAGCTTCCAACTATATATAGCTTTCTATAGTTTGCAGAGCATCTTAAATACTTAAAAAATGAAAACAAGACTCCAAGCGTTTTAGAATTCCATCGGTTTCGTTTATTCTCTTCCCTTCACATCATCATTTACAAACCATTGCCAGATTCCCAGAGGTTTACAACTAATCATCGGCAACTGTACAAAATAATATTAATAAAATGTGTTTATCAAAGAAAAAATCGTTTGCTTTTACTTTTTAATAATATTTTAACAGCGATAAAAATTAATGATTTGCAATTTTTTAATCTTACAAACATCTTATTAATGTTTTTCATTCGCAAAAACATCAAAAAAATTGGTGATATAGTTGCATTTATTTTTAGATAGCAATGATGTATCTTTTAACCTTCAAAATTGAAATATTGAGGTGGACGAAAAAAAAAGCTAAACTTTTTATGAAATAGTATAATTAAAGCTGTTCACACTCACCCGGCTTAAAAACAATTGTGCAATCAGTATATAATTCTTTTTTTTAAATCTAACTTTATATTTAAAAAACACTGGTTTATTTCTTAATAAATACTATAAATCATTTAAAAAATATTTTGGAAGTTCCAATAGAAGGAGTATTTTTTAAACAGTTAGAAGCGCTTCTGTGTACATCAAGGTTGTTCGGGAACAAATATTTGTGTAATAAAACAATTTCCATTAAAACGAGCTTATGATGCTTACAAGCCCTAAAATTCGGTTTTCTGAAAAGCAATTAGAAATATTACGTAATCCGAATACGGTCTCAGTTGCTACGCAGTAATATAGAATTTAAAAATATCTCCTTTGCATTCTCAATATTAAAAATTACATTTCAATTCATTTTTGTAGGTCTCAGAAGATGCTACTTAATTTACGAATATCAAATTTTTGAAAAGAGTAGAAATTAAATTTCCATGCTTGTAAATTTTTATTTTTAAGAATCCTTATCCTTTTAAGAATCCTTATGCTTTTATCCTTAGCTTTCTTACTTCTAAACCAGAAAGAAAAATTTAAATTCGTACCAATTTGTTTAAATTATATTTATTAATATTATCCCTTTATAATTATGATTCTATTCCTATTTAATTGATCATCGTAAAGTAATAAGAATATAAAAACTCTTTAGAGTTTTATTCTTTGGAATTTAATGGTAACTAATTTTAATTTATGCAATGGTTTTGATTGCATTTTGATTTTGTTGCACGTTCTTTTAGCAGCAAGTTTTACTTTTTCCTTTATGCTCTATTTTATATAAAAAGATGTATTAAATTTAGGAACAGTTATTTTCAAATTAATTTCTGCCAAATATATTCAAATGAAATTCTTTTAAATGGCTCCACATTTTTTGAAATTGCATTAAAATAATTCCCTTTGCAAGGAAGGAATTATAATTATTGATCTAAACATATTATTAATAAACATTATTATTGATACCTATTACAATTATTAACCCACAATGTATCGATAGCCAAAGAAACAATTTCGATAAGACCTTCAAAGAAATGCAAATTTCAGAATGCTTCTGCTCTTGGGAAAGAAATTCAAACGTTCCTATTACAATTGTTCCACCAAAAAGGACCTAAATTAGAATTTCTTTCAAAGATACAAAGATCTCTTTCAGTGCTGAAACGATTAGTTTGTCAGCGTTTATTGCTCATTCAGAGGCCCCTCTTCGCTTGATTTCCATGTCCTCTTCTCTAAAATGTCCATTTTTTAAAGGGTGGGATGGATATAAATTTGTTTTATTCCGCTTATAATTGTTCAATACAAACATTGAATTTTACAACGCAACCTGATAAAATTCAATGACGTCTGCACTTTTGCTACGTAACTGTAATAATTTTGAGACTGCGATTAGATAAGGCGCATATCGAAATTTCCTTAGATAGCCAAGAATTATTTCGATTTGAAAATTAGTTTTGAGACTTTCAAACCTCTCTTGTGCACGTGCCACAACTGGTAAGGAAAAAAAAGCTTGCTCAATAGAGGTCGGTTAGTTAATGAAACATGGGATGAGAAAAAAAAAACCAACTCTACTATAAAATATGCAACTCTATCATTTCAAAATATTCTTGAAATAAATGCAGTTACTACTACCACTACACATGTGTACAATAAAAGGCCAGTCTTTATGTAATGTCTGTCCCCAACAAGATCTCTGCTAGACGATCGTCTGTGTTCAAGGGGGGCGTCATTGGAACAGGGTTCGATAGGAAAGATCTATTTTAAATGGGTGAAGTCGGATTGAAGTTAGGGGGTATTCTTTTTCTTTAAATCAAATGAAAGGAAGACGATTCATTTTTTTGTCATGCGTGATTTTACTTCTAACGTAGTCATTAGATATACAAATAATAATTCAGTTTTTCTATTAGATTTACTTTATTCTTTGCATATTTAAACAGGAATATCAGATATTTTTAATATTCCGAGTACTTACATAATTTTCACCTTTGTGAATTTAAAAAAAAATTCAAAAATTGAATGCAATAACACTTAAATTTACCAGTTTGGCGCTAAACCTGCCAACGTGAGAAACTTGAATGAATTTCTACCTCCTCGAAAAGAGCTCTTCCTACAGTAACCTGTTCCTATAACGCTCGCCATATACACAGATGATCGTCTAGCAGAGTTCTTGTCGTGGACAGACAGTATATAAGGCCAGGATAGCCTGGTTGGTAGGGCTTTGGGCTCGAGTCTTTTTGGTTATAAGTTCAGCCAGCCGAAGATTCCCCGTGAGTGGTGGTAATTGATGCGAGTATGAATCTGTCGTGGTTACTAAGTCCTCCGAGTAGAAAGTAATACCACTGGGGGGTACTAGTTCAGAGGGGATCATTCTCTGATCCAGGTCACAATTGCAATCTATCGTTGAGTGAATGAAAATGCATGAATGAAAGTCCACCTCATAAAAAGGATCAAGATGAGAGAATACAAAGTCGTACTGTCGCACCAATGAAAAAATCAAGAGAATCATCCTATTGACTTAAATCGCTGTCTACGTCACAGCGGAACTGTCCCATGGCAAGTGGTGCAATAAATATATATATATAATAACAAGCACAATAAATATATATATAAAACATGCGTGAAATAAAATATTTAAAGCATATGCAAAACTGCTTTATATCGTTTGAGAATAGAGCAATTTCTAAAGGTTTGACCACATTTCGAAAATTCTGGAAATTTTATTTTTAGAAAGAATGAAAGCTTGCTTGGCTTTTCCCTCGAAACCGCCGATCCGTGAAACTGTGCATTTTCCTCCTCGCACAAATATTACGTTGGGGAAAAAGAAATCGATTATTTTGTCGGTAGATGGCTGTAGTGATCGATATCTCTAATAGTATGGATCGAACAATTTCAGATTTATGCTCGATATCAAGTTGGCATTTTGTTGTAAGAAAATTCTTTCTTTTTTTCTTGTTCGGTCCATTCAGTTGTGAGCTATAGGGTTTTAAGGAGAGGCGCTGATACCGCTCATCAAAAGATTCCCCGTCCTTGAGTTTGGACATTCTTTGTCCGAGCTTCACTCACCGAACCTCTCTTTCCTCTGCATTTTCTTTATTCCTCAACAAACGAAGCTTTCCGGCATTGAATATGGTCCGGCCAAGGTTTTAAAGGAAGCTTCATCGTGCTTCTCTCGTAGAAGTCTTGGTCCCTATTGACAAGAAACTCTTGTAAGCGACTTTCACAATCTTGATGCGAATTTTTGATCGCCAAGAAAGTTTTGCAATGCAAGAAAAATACTGTCATCGCTTTGGGTCAGGTCCGTACTGTATGGTGGACGCATAAAAACTTTCCAACCACGCTTTAGAAAGTTTCTAACGAGTCACTACAGACGTGTTTGGGGCAGCATTGTCTTGATGGAACACAACACCTCTTCCCTAGGTCGTTTCTGATCAATCGCTTGCTTCAAACGGTCCCGTTGCTGACAGTAGAGATCCGAATTGAGTGTTTGGCCATAGAGAAGCAACTCGTAATGAACGATACCTTTCCCGTCCTACCAAATGCAAATGCACCAAAAAATTGACGAAACCAAAAGGCACGTAATTATCTTTTGCGGACCATAAACGCGATTCGCAATTTCAGCAGCCTGGATTGCATCTTCAACTTTATCAAAGAAAAATTGTAAAATGTAATTAATTTTCTCTTCGTTATCTTGCATTTTTAAAAAGCACTACAAATGAATGACAGAATGAGGAGCGAAAGGATCGCCCGTCTGCTGACAGAGAAAGATACTTGAATCTGAGACAGAGGAGAAGTGAAAAAAACAAATAAACATGAATTTCAAAACAGCAATGGATTGTAGTGGTTAGTGGATTGTTTCGTCTACGAGACATATCCTGTTTTTGTTTTTTTACACTCTAATTATTTATGAATGCGTTCTATAAAAAATGGTTTTGTGTCTAATTTAGATCATGTCTGTGCTTGTTTGATGTCGCGTCACATGCCCCTGTCATATTTGTAGGGGGGGGGGAGGCTAGACGTAAGTTTAAAGCCCATTTTTCTTCTAAGAAGGTATGCCACTGGCAATACCATGAGGGTTCTGATAGTGCATTTATAAGCAGGCATTAAGAAATGACTTCCTTGATTGGCTTCGTCCTAACTTATTTGATGAAAATGTACATTTTTGTGCAGAGAATGCATAGCAAATTGCTTGGTTCTGTTGACAGAATATCATATTGATCACGGACAAACAGAAATAATTTCAAAAATCTCTCAGGGAATAACAAAACAGAGACTCATCATCACAAATTTTTTATTGCTTTCTTTGAAATTTACTTCATTTACGTTTCCAAATCTGTGTTTGTTTAGTGTGTACGATTATTTCATGAGAAGATGTAGATGTTTCTTGACCAACATCAACAAAAACGAAACAGCATTGAAAAACAAACCCAGGCCATTACATGCTAACCCAACACTGCAGGTTCAACAATGAGCAAACTGCTGCTGCAAAAAGACAGTCTTTAAATACTACAAAATTGTCCAGAAAAATAAAACGGGCAATTAGAAAAAAAAATTAATAAAGCAGAGAATAACGGGCTATGAGAATAGAAAGAAGAAAATTAATAAAGCAGAGAATAAGGGAGGTATTTGCTATAAAAGTGGAGAATTGTAACTGTTTAAAAAGAAATATTATTTTAGATGTAGAGTAATAAAAATTTGAAATGCATTTTTTTTTAAATGTGTTTTTTGTCAAAAAAATTTTACGCAAAACATAGTTTCACATAAACATATGGATATATTTTCATGAAATTTCATATATATATTACCATAATTGTTATGAAAGAGGCGAACTAAAGATTTGGGTCAACAGTTAATAGTTTTTAATTTTGAGCAGTTTATTGACAGTAGTACCTATGATTTTTACCATAAAAATGCTCAAAGATACGTAACTTTTTTCCATTTTGTATATTTTTCTTAGCTTTTAGTTCATTCTCTTCTCAATTACAATACAAATTCCATGTTGTGTAGAGAAACAATTTGAATTTAGGATAGAGTTTTTTGCGTTTTGCTCAAATTTCATCAAATCTTACCTAAAATATTTCAATGTAATAAATTATTTTTAAAAGAATCTAATTCATGTAATTTACTGTTTTGAGTCAAAATCCTCAGGAAAATCTATAATTGAGAATACAGGGATTTTTTTTAAAAACGTTTCTCCGTACCCCGGCAGATAGATACCTTTTAAGTTCTTTTTCGTTAAGTTCTTTCATAATTTTTTTAACTATTAGCAATAGACTCAAATGATAAGTTAATTGTCTTCATAATAATTATATTAACATCATGATTTCCCTTCATAACATTATGATTTTCCAGAGAATTATGACTCAAAACAGTGAATAAGCTGAAGCATTTTTTTTAACTGGCTGCGTAACGGCTCTCCCAACACTCGTGTTCCTGCCAATCAAACAGATCGAAAGGTTTTCGGTTGGGAGAACAGAAGATGCCTGCCTTTTTTCCGCGTCAGGTGAAGCCAGTTTCCATTTTCTCCGCCAAATCTGTGTCTTGGAACAAACATGCTTCAGATTTACGACGTCTCGCGAGTGCCTTTACTGCGAGCAGATTACAGATCAAGATGATGAGTTTATATAGAGGGGCCGAACATTTAATCTAATCTTTATAGCCGCACGGCTTTCCTTTGTTGCTCTGCACATGGAATACTTACTCCATTGGGGCACTTGGTGTTAATATTGGAATGCAGAGTAGTTCACATTCTACAAACTGACTTGCAGGACGAATACCTTTCACAATTGCACAGTTCATTTTCAATCAATCGTTTCAGAAATGACCGATGAGAAGTTTTCGGGTATGTACTCAATTTTATGATATCTGAAACGCAACGCTTTGGTTACAGTCAATATTTTCAGGATATTTTTTTTTTTCCACAAGAATGTTGAAAACAAATAATAATTAAAAAATCAATATAACGAGAATATTTAAAATTACTTTTCGTTGTTTTTACTTTTAACTCTAATAAAAATTATTGCGTCTTTGCAATAAAATTCCGGTCTTTACCAGGATTTAAAATAAGTGATAATAATGATTAAAAAAAAACAATGATTTTGAAAAAGACAAAATATTTACTTTAAAAATAGAGAAGTTTCAGTTCTTCTTTGGTAAAGTAAGCTAGTAATTATTATTCTTTATTTATTTTCTTTTCAACGCTAAAGTCCTAGCGATATAGCTATATCATATAGAAAAAATAAAAGCGGACTTTATATAATTTTCATTTTTCAAAATTAAGAATTCTTAGAAGTTAGAAATTGTCATTGCAGATTTTTTTTTTCAAATATTTTTTGTGTTAAACCTCATTTTTCTTCTCAGTTCTTACGTGATATTAAAAAAATCCATTATTTTTATTTTGTGTTCAGATTATCGCTATAATAACTTTTTCCCATATGATAAGGATTGATGAATGGTTGTAAATATGCCACTGTGTTTCGGACTAGCAGTTCTTGGGTGCGACCAAGCGTTCTTTATCTTCAAGATCAAAATTATTCTTTTTAAAGCGTCTACAAATTGTTTCAGACAGAGCATGGTCACCGAAAGTCTGAACAAGAATTTTGTGACCTTCAAATGCAGATTTTTTTTCGAATAAAATAGTGCAGTAAAATTCCTTGCAAATACTCTTTTTCGGAGTCACGAAATTTGACATATTTAAAGCGATGAAAAATAATGTTGTTTTGAATTCCGCGAAATAATATACGCTGAATTTAAAGCTTGCTTATAGAACTATTAAACAGATTCATCACTATCGTAAATTAACGCACTCAGTTCCAGTAACGCCATCAGTTGCAAAACATCGAGAAGTTATTCAGGTATCCAATAAAAACATACACAGTCTTAATTTTTATACATTCCCCTAAGTCCTATCATTCATAATCAGTAAAATATTATTCAGACATTAATATCTTAAGCAAAGAAATGTGCATTCTTTTAGGATCAAGTGACTCGAGCTATGAAACTAAGGAAATCTCTCTTTTAAACAAGTTCAGCAGCTGAATACCGGGATGTCTCTCAAAATAGCTGTTCGAAGTCGCTCGAAAGTTCTACACTATCGCGTCATCGGGCTTAGATCACTTGATACGAAGATGCATCATTACTGCTTCGAAAAGCCTTTCGACATTAAAGTACTTTGCTTAGAAGTACTAGCCCACGCCCTGGCAGAAGGGTAGAGTGTCTTCCCCGCGATCGAATTCCGGTTCGAGTATGGTTGTTCTTCTGTGTTCTATTTGGGAGTAGTTAGAATATGCCACCCCCTGTAAAAAGGGGTTGTACAAACGCATGTGTGACACAAGAACCCTAGGAGCACACAAATTTTGTGCCATATTGTGTGGCATTGATCAATATTCGCAATATTGTTTAATGTCATATAATATGGCACAATATTGCAGGATATAGAGCACTAAAACTGTGCTACCTGGGAAGTAGCTAAGTTCTACTGTTGGCACTTCTGAAAAAACAAGAGACGCTCTCTCGGCTTAAATAACTTGCAGATAACTGTCGGTGGTCTTATAAAGTGTCATAAGTAACAATTAAAGAAATTTAATAAGTCTTATTTCATTTATAGGTGTTTCTAGAAAAATTAAGCTGGGAATTTAAATAAAAAAATGCATCGATATGTATATGTCAGAATAAAATCGAGACACTCACGATATTGCACCCTTTTGTTTTGCTTTTTCCAACTATACCAATTAATCCTTTTCAGGAACTTGTGAATTGAATGCTTACGAAACTTTTCTGTAAATGTGTTCAAGTACTATAAAAGTACGGAATAATAAAACCAACCACAAATGCTCTCTTTAATGCACGCTATTATTGATTTTCCATTTTTTTCATTGATTGACAATCTCGTATTTTATATCTTGATCCTCTTTTCACTTACTGTTATTGTTTTCTTTGCGAGACGGAAAATTAAAAAGATCTCGATTTTATAAAAATATTTTCGAAAATATAACATGTATTTGTTTGTTATAGTGCCTGCTTTCGTTTACTTTTCCTTTTTCAGACTTAAAATTTCCTGCACATTTTGCTTGAAAATACAAATTCTGCCTTTGCCAATTTTTCGAGAAAAGTTCTACGTACAGATGAAAAACAGCTGTTCAAATATTGAGTACAAAACTTTTCAAGTTTGTTGAATTACAACTGCTTTGGAAGAAAGGCAAAATCTGAAAATAATGTATTTATCTCGACGTGAAAAAAAATATGGCTACATTCTCTCCTTCTTAATGTATCGATATGTATTCTTCAATAGGTGAGAATACTAAAATTAAACTTTTCCTTGATGTCAGGAAGATTTCTAGTATTTTTTAAACAAGTTTCAAATTCCTCGAGGAATCTATCAAGATTTATCATTTTGTAGGAATTTCTTTTATCGCTCACATGAAACAGTAGGACATGACTCAAAGCCTATTTACTCGCATCATACTCTTTTCGAGCATTTAAAATTTTATTAGCTCTATAAATCCTTCCCATTTATGCACTTGTTTGAGCGATTTTTTTTAAATCTAGTATTTTCTCTTTCAAACGATGACAATCAATAATGCATTTTAACATCATTTATTTGAACAAAAGTTGATAACTCTTCAATAATGGGGATTTCGTTATTGATGAACTTCAAATGGCGTTGCACCAGCTGATCTGACTTATAAGTAGGTTGGTTGTTTTTTGTTTTTTGGCACAAGGAACATCTTTGGCCAAATTGCGCCATCCATATGGTTAAAAAGAGGCTAAATGATCTTTAAAGTTTAAATAAATGAATAGCTGCGTAAAAGCCGAATAAAATAGTTAAAAAACACTGGAAACAGTAGCACAGGATTGTGTATTTACTATAAAAAATTTAAGAAGTTAAAAAGCTTGAAGAATTTAAATGCGAGGTAAAAATTTAATAGCATATAAAAATTTAAAAATGTTTGGATGGTGGCTCTCTCCCAATAAACCAGCAAAAATTAAGGATGATGAGTGAAAAAACTGGTTATGATGAATATTAAAAGCTGGGAACTCTATCAAAATGTGAGAGCTGTCAAATCTGTGTGACATGTAGAACATATAGGCGCTCTGTCACCAAATAGTAGGTGTTTGTGAGTAAACCGAGTACGCCCTCTACGCATCC
>JAPMOQ010002089.1:777449-847057 GCA_026543055.1 Argiope trifasciata | reverse complement strand
GCCGAAAATGAGATACGATTTTGAGAAATGCTTCGCCAGGAAATGCTTCACTTAATAGGTGGAAACTTTTCGTCTCGTATGTCACTGTTTATTAGTCTGGGCGCAGGTGGGGAAACAACAGCGCAACCTTCGTAGAAAATAAAAGCAGAAGACAGTAACAAAATTGTGACTTTTGTTTCGAAAGAAACCTATTATTTTTAATTGAGGCATGCCGCTCCCCCCGCCATTTAATTGGTTATGACAATATCTAACAGATTACTATCGGGTGTTTTTAGAAATCCCCAGTTGCAGTATTCTTCCTATATATATATATATATATATAGGAAGAATATATATATATATATATATATTGCATTAGGGGTGGCACATCTTTTTGAATCCACGAGCCATTTTTTTTCTTAAGACATATCTGATGAGGTAAACACGTGCCTTTATATAATTTCGAATTCGATTATTAGAAAGATAATAAATCTAAACACTAACAACTCCAATTTCTTTATTTACTACTAAAAAAATACATTTAGCACTGCATAGTAGCAAATAATTTAGTTATGCGTAAAATTCAACTACTGTTTACTAATTCAACTACTTGTTACTGGTTGTTTTACTTAAGTCGCTTGTTTACCTTTCAATTTCAATCCATTCCAACTTTTTCCTTCTTCCAAAACATTGTTGAACCCGTATTGAACTAGAGTATAAATGAGTCTGTCGCGTTTCAAATCTAATCCGACCCATCGAAACGGGACAAGTTCAGTTTATCAATTGAAGTCACCTGCAAGCCGTTTTGCAAGCCCTAAAATGCAAACCGGTTTGATCTAGTGGCGCATTCCAAATGATTGTGCCACCAATGGCACGCGTGCCTCTGGTTATATATATATAACCAGAGGCACGCGTTATATATATATATATATATAATAAGAGTGAAAAATATTTATCTTTTTCACTCTTATTTCGTGCTGTAAATCGACGAACCTCGTCGCTGCTTCTTTGAACATAAATGATGCCTCCCAGGATGGAATAAAGCGATGTTTTAAAATTACAAACGTGTGTTTAATCTTCACCACGAAACTGACTAAAATTCAATTTTATAAATGTTCAATTTCATTAACATTTTCTACAAATTTTCCACTTTCTCAAAATATATTATATTCTCAAATTGTGTTGCAATAATAGTATTTTGAATTATAATTGACAATACATTTAAATACTATATTTTTAAATAGTTTTTAAAAAAATTCAATTTTATGAAACATTTTCCTTCCAACATAGTCGGATACCTTAAAGTTTTTTATGACTTTTCCAACCATTCCTCATAATTCTATGCTTATAAAATGTTTATAGCATTATAAGAATGCCTTTTATTTTACAGGAAACGAAGCTCAGGCAAGAGCTAAGAAATCCCCGGGCGCCTTCAAGACATTCGGGTCCCGACTGATACGCAAGAAATTCGTGGACGAAAACATCCTGGAGACCAACCTGCGTCGATGTCTCACCACCGTGGATATGACCATGCTGGCCATCGGCCACATGGTGGGCTCTGGCGTGTACGTGCTCACGCCTACAGTGGCCAAGAACATCGCTGGGCCGGCCATCGTGTTGGCCTACCTGTTGAGCGGAGTCGCTTCCTTCCTGGCTGCCCTCTGCTACGCGGAGCTAGGGGTCCGATATCCAAGATCTGGATCTGCGTACTCCTACACATACCTTGCTCTTGGTGAATTTTGGGCTTTCATCGTCGGTTGGAACGTCGCTCTGGAGCACGTGATCGGGTCCGCTGCTACGGCCAGAGCGTGCAGCGCATACATAGACTCATTGGCTGGTGGAACAATCAAAAACGCAACCGAAAATTTCATGGGTGGCACTTTCGACGTCCCTTTCATGTCGGACAGGCTCGATTTCCTTGCTTTCGGAATTATGATGTTTTTCACCATCTGCCTCTCCTTTGGCGTCAAAATGACATCCCTCATCAACAACCTGTTCTCCGTCACCAATCTCATTGTCATCGCCATCGTCATAGGGGTGGGCAGCTACTTTTCCGACACCTCCAACTGGACTAATGCTGATGCGGGTGGCTTCATGCCTTTCGGCTTTCCAGGGGTCCTGGCCGCCTCGGCTTCTTGCTTCTATGCCTATGTGGGCTTCGACTCCATCGCCGCCTCGGGGGAGGAGACGAAAGATCCACAGAAATCCATACCCAGAGCCACCATGATCTCCATGGGGGTGGCCACCGCCACCTATGTGGCCGTGGCCACAGTCTTGACTCTGATGATAGATTACCGGGAGATAAACAACGATTCCGGCCTGCCAGATGCTTTCGAATTTCACGGAGCCCACTGGGCCAAGATGGTGGTTATTGTGGGTGCTCTGTGTGGCATGGCGACAGCTATCATTGGCTCTCTCTTTGCGCTTACGAGGATCATCTACGTAATGGCGGACGATGGGCTTTTATTCCCTTTCTGTTCGGTCGTAAATTCACGGACAAAGATCCCCTTGGGAGCCATGTACACTTTCGCATCTTTTGCTGCCATTATGAGCTTGATCCTGGACGTCAATACCCTTGTGGAATTGATGTCCATTGGGACACTTTTCGCTTATTTGGTGGTGAGTGCTTCTGTTATCATTCTAAGGTATCAGCCCGATTCGGAAATCAGAAGAGACTGCCACGAACTATCCCCTATGGATTGCAAAATCAATACTCTTGATGATGGCAATAAAAAGATTGACGATTCTGGTGCCGGTGAATTATTAGAAAGCTTCAAGTTCATGAAAGCTTACTTGAATTTTAGTCCTGGTCGTCTGGTCACTTTCTGCCTAGCCTGTTTTACTGTCTTTAGTTTCATCACATTCGCATTCGCGACGGGTTGCTTTTCGCACATCGTAGATCGTGAATGGTGGGCCATAGCCGTTCTGGCTGTGTTGCTGACCTGCGTCATTTCAAGCTTTGTTCTGATTCTGATGCATAAACAGTCTAATGCTCCACTGAAGTATAAAGTAAGATATATTTAGATTTATACAATAAAGGTGGGTTCACGCGAGACTAATTATTGCGCGCAATCATTGCCTTTCTGCTGTTGTCCTTGTATTGCCCTCATATGAACAGTTGGGACAATGACCTACGGTTGTCCCTACAGGACAACTATTTGCCACTGTCCCGCTGTGATCACGTGATTTTACGGAAGTAGGCATGATCTTCTATTTCGTGTTATAGCTAGCCTCGAGCGAACCTACATTAAGTCTGACATTTTGTCAATTATTATTTGAAGCATGTTAATAGATAAAATTTGGTTATTAAAATGTTATTAATTAATTAAATTCGGTTAATACTGTTAGTTTCTGTTACTTAGCTGATCGTTTCTAATTTCGTATGTATGCAAGCACAGCAACTTAAAAAAACAGTGACAAATTAATAATATATAATTGTGTGTGATCCACTGACTACAATTGTCGTGCTGTGTAAAATTTTGGTTTCATTCGTTCGGAAAAGTCCAAATATATACTTGATGGTCTCGTACTTTTGTAATAGTCACCTGTCGGTGATTAATTTGCTAAAGATCGCACAGATATTCTCACCAAAGATTGAAATTGCGTATTGATTGCAAATTTCAAGCTATCAAGTGAGAATATTCTTTTTAATATCATTATTTTGTCTTAATTCATTTGTCATTAACTAGTTTAAACATACTTGAAACAATCACTATATCCATACTTGAAACAATCACTATATCCATACTTGAAACAATCAAACAATCACAAACGCGAGTAACCTCTCTCTTTATACATATAATATCCTATTTCCAATTGATGAACTATTCAATAAATTGTTAAACATGTGAATATATATAGAATTTTTATGAAAACAATATTTTTGTAAACGCAAATTGCTGTTTTCTAATTTGAAATCATAAAACATTTTCATAATGGATTCATCTTGAAAATAGATCTCAGATGTGAAATCCTTCATTGTTACACACTTAAGAATGAACAAAGCGATAATATTCCTATGGGGGAAAGATAAAGTACCTTTATCAAAGCTGTTATTGAACGCGAGTAAATTTTTTTGAACATATTATAAAAATTAAATTCTTTCATTTCCTCCGAAACTAAAATTGCATCCCATGAAAATAACAGCTATGATGCCATAGCTCTACTTCAACTTTTTAAAAACGCATCTGCTGTCAAAGAATTGTACGTAATAATAAAGCAATGCTGGTAAAAGCAGATCAACCTTTTAGAAACGCATCCACTTTCAAAGGAAGGTACGAAATAATAATCCAATACTGGTAAATGCAGATAAAAAATTATATGCTATAAAAGACATTATGAGATTGTTTAGATTTGTGCCTTGTTCATTGCCTACACGGTTTCGAGATTTTGTTATTTGTTGCCTTTAATTATTCCAAACTTCCTAACGGTAGCAGGATCGTGTTTTCACATGGTAATAATGTGAGTGGTGATGAACTTGAAAACCGTTTTTTCCTTTCCCCCGCAGGTCCCCTTCGCTCCCCTCTTCCCCGCCCTGAGCGTCGCCGTGAACATCCTCCTCATCGTCAGCCTGAAACCGGCGACGTGGATCAGGATGGCAGTCTGGGTGGCCGTGGGTGAGTGCTCTCACATTTACAAAGAGAAATTCTTTCAACCGTAGCATTATCGTAGAAGAGTTTCTATTTAGTTATTAGAAAATAATATTTGTATTGAAGTTAACAACTTTACTGACCATCAAATAAAAGAAATACTGCCTCATCTATGCTTATTGTATCATATTGTCAATATTTAACTCTATTCATTTTTTATTTTACGTGTGTGTTCAATTTAGGATTGTGCAATATTATTTTCAGTGTCTGAATTTTAACCGCCCACCTTTAACCTAGTAATGATTTGTTTTGATTGATTTAGCTTGTTCTGGGTGGCAACAATATGTGGTTAGTTTTTGAATGTGTTTTTTCGTTAGTAATAAAAGAGTTGTGATATGACATCAAGATCTTTGATTGCAGTTAAGAACACCGATTAATTCACATTTCCGGAGTGTATCACTCATCGGGGGACCTTTTGATCATTTCAGCGAACTGTAATTCAAAAGGCGTCGGCAACGATATTTTTTCACTCCCGTTGTTTACACTTGTAATAAAGCTCAATGTGTGTGTGTGTGTGTGACCCTCTACAGGTCATGACGTTCCACTTAAAGCTACCAAATTTGGCACGTGTATATATTGGACGCCGGGAATGTGCACTAAGAAGCCTTTTTTTCGAATTTTTAATTAGAATTTAAATCAATTGAAAATTAAGCGAAATTTTGGACTTTTCAGCTGTGAACTTCCGAAAATATTACCGCACAAAGATTTTTACATCGAATTCAAGATAAAAAAAAATTAACTTTCTAATGGTATCAGTGTTTTAACATGTAACTGAAATTTCTATTTCTAAGAATTTTTAAAGAAATATTCTAACCATATTTTTCAACAATACATTTCGGACGAAACAATAAAATTTAATCTGCAGGAGCACGTCAAGCAGAAAAGAAAAATTAGTTTTCATCAACGTATTGCTATCCTACTGACAGAAGTCCATATTAAAAAAAAAAAAACTAATATTGCAAATTGAATCCAAATAAATACGTGACTAAATAAAACAAGATAAATAATTCCACAACAGCTGATTGCAAATCAGAGAGATATATAGTACAATGAACAAGTAATCGTACGGATTTTATAATAATACGAGTTGCTTGACTATCGAAGTTTGAAGTTGAAATATATTTGGGGTTTATAAAGTTTAAATATATCTCTTACATAGTTATAAAGAGAACAAAGTGCCTATATAATTGAAAATCTTAAACAGTTTTACTCATGGTGAACCCGCTAGAGTCCAATAAAACAGAATTCAAATGCTGTTAAGTTTAAAGAAAACAAAACCCGATTTTTAATCTAAATAAAGGGGAAAAAAAGAAGTTTTTCCTTTTTAAGATGTAACAGATGGAATCTCTTACATCTGTTACATGTATTAAAATTGTATGAATTTTTCCTTTCATTCCACACCGTAATTGAATTGATAAAATACCGCATTTGAAACTTGTTTCAGTTTTTGGCTGTGGATTTAAAGTATTTTTTCAATACTGCATTACAAACTATTTCGAAGAGTGAATAATAATCCTCTCCTCCCCCATACTCTTTCGCCAACACACTGCTTTAGCTTCGGGTGCTTTATAGCTGTGGTCAATGATTGAAATGAACAAATTGAATAAACTCGCTGAAATGGAAGAAATTGAATTCGGCTTTGATGATGACACCGTTGTCCTGCCGATGCCTCCTGGCGTTCGAGGGAAGTGCAAAGGTCCCTAATTAAAAATTCGAAAAAATTGCCCCGAAGTGCCCATTTCCGGTGTCCAAGGTATACATGTACCAAATTTGGTTGCTCTAGGTGGAACGGTCTGGCTTGTAGGTGCCAGTATACATTCACACACACACTGAGCTTTATTATAAGTATAGATTACAGGAAATAAGCTATAAAAATTACAAGAACTACTTGAAATTATTCCTCTTATTTATTTCTAAAAGTTCCTCTGAATAGAAAAAATAATAATAACACTGAAATGGGAATCAGTACTCAAAGATGCTCTTTCTCTTATAAAACCGGAGTAAAAACTGGTACTCTTAGAGTGTTAAAAAGTCTCTAAAACTGAAATCCAAAAATGTTATTAATTACTAATTATATACGATAAATGATCTCCGAATCGGAACTTTGCGTCTCTCATTATTACAAAACCATTCGATTAAGCTGGTCTCAACTTGAATTCTATATGCTGATATCTAATTTTGCATCTTTTGCCGATTATCTAAATCTATGTTTATCTCTTACAGGTCTCTCCATCTATCTGTTCTACGGCATTCGGCACAGTAAACTGGAGACCCCTTCACCTAAATTAGATTCTGTGAAATGAATAAATGCTCATCTGTACTTGTCTTAAAACCCTTGGAACAAAAGTCATCCTCCATTGCAATACGAGACATTTTTTCACCAGGCGGAATCTTTTAGTCTCTCCCATCGGTCAAAACAGTCTTTGTGTCTGTAAGACGAAGACCATATATCAGTATGAGTGTCTGGTATGTCTCACTATTCTTGTCATCCGATGGGCCCCATCACAAGCAGTGAATGTTTCATTTTTCTATCAGAAATCAAATCAGATGGATACTCATCACCGAATCGACATCATCACGAATTTCGCATGCTTCATCTTCACTCAGATCATTTGTGCGGCAAATGCTGATCAGAACATCGTCATGAATCTCACTAACCCTTTGGCTGCTGCGGGCGTTCACTGAAAAAGCGTGGTTTTCACCAGCGTGGCCTTCTTTGGTACAGCCGACCACCCCGCCATCACTGCGTCCAATGCAGCAGTATCAACACACCAGTGTGGCATATTGGCGTCCGGCCACACGCCAAACACACGGAGCACTTTATACAGTCAAAGGCTGCTTTCATTCTACATTCGCAATTACCTGTTAAGGTATCCGACTACGTTCGAAGAAATATTTTTTGAAAAATTGGATTTTTAATAAACTATGGTTTTTAGATGTACTGTCAATTATAATGAAATAATACAATAAATATGACAAAATTATTTGAAATTATAACATATTTTGAGAAATAAGAAAATTTATAATAAATGTTAGTGAAATTTAACCAAAAAGATTAACACTCTACATAAAATGGCAAAGCAGCAATCCTATTTTTTACTGTGCACAAATTATAGAATACAATGATGAACTAAATGAACCAAAATCTAAGAAACACTTTGAGATGCAAGGAAGCTATGATTAAAAATATACGCGTGTATGCATTTTCTCCATAAATGCACGGCTTAACTTTTCTAAAAACTCCCATCAATGAAACTTTTGATTCCTTTCATAGCCCACATTATTTAAAACAAACTCTTAAATTTTTACGTAAATGCCTCTATTACTTTTTGAGATATCATGTCAAAGGTGGAGAATTTTTATGAAAATTAAAAGTTTGAGAAAACTAAAGTCAAAGACAAATGTCTGTTGAAAAATGTGCAACACTGAATGGTAGGTCAGGCCTTCCTTTTCTTATCAAAGACAAACTGTTTTGGAAAGAGGAAAGTCTGAACTACAAGAAATAACAACAAAAAAATCACCAATTGGGTCAAGAACCAGCATTTTCAACGTAGTCGGATAGATTAAAGGGATGCACATATTGTAGATACGATCTTTCTACCAAACCCTTCACTCTTTGATCATCCCCCTTTTGTGAGAAAGACGCCAAAATTGTAATCATCATCTTGAGTTTTTCAAATTTGTCTCCATCCAGTGTGTCTGGTGCAAAAGAAACTTAACCACTTAAGTTTCTTAACTTAAAAAGAAACAATGGCATGAGAAAGAAGTTATACTAGTCCTTTCCCTCTCTCATCTCATTGCCATGGGATATATATAGAATAGATAGCAAATACAAGCTTAGGCTATATGTTAAATTACTGGTACCGTTAAGCTATTTTTTTTAATCTTTAAATTGATGCCAAAATCATGTTTGTGCGATCATAGTTTAGGAAGTTATAGCTGGAAAACGTCGCAATTTCGCTTAATTTTTAATTAATTCTAATTAAAAATACGAAAAAAGGACTCCAACGGGCTCATTCCCTACCTCCATGGTAAACACGTACCAAATTTTGTAGCTGTAGGTCTGACGGTCTGGCATGCAGAGTGCCACCCCCCACACACATTGAGTTTTATTATAAGTATAGATAGATAAATAAATTTTCAAATTCTGTCATGAAAAGATTGACTTCTTTAAAATAAGCAGGTCAAAATGGATTTTATATATATATAATTTGATATTTCTACATTTACTTTTGCAATTTAGCATAAATGCGTGGATTTTAGAGAAAGTAAATAGCAGAATAGTAAGTACACGTGAATCCAAGAGGAGAAAATCTATCTGCGAAGTTGTTAAAATATCACAATAAAAATATTGTCATTCAAGAACACTCAGAAAGTAGAGTCAAGCCAAATTATCAGTTCAACTCAGAACCCTGTGACTGAGAGATCTTCGGCTTTTATAGAAATAGGGAAAGTTCCAGAATACTTCTCTGGAGACAGTAAGAAGAGTCCAGAGCACTTATCTGGTAAACTAAAAAAAGGCCAAGAATCCTCTGGGACACGAAATAACGGAGAAACAAATCAAGGAAAAGTACGCACACAAACTCTGAATGTACCGGTATTTGAATCCGGCAGTATTTTCAGGATGTCAGCAAAAATAAGCACATAATGTTCTATCCTATAATTAGGTACGATTTTATAAGACAAAAAACAATCGAAGAAGGCTTTGCTAAGGAAATTAAAGAAATAAACTTTTAAAGGAAAGGAAATTAACTTTTTCTAAATCTTACCAATTCCATTTTTATTTTTATTAATCTGCGTGTCTAAATAGCTTTGGGATTTTTTGGTGTCAGTATAATTAAAATGAAATTTAAAAACGGGTAGAAAATACCAAACTTTTCATCCACTCTCATTAAGTGCTTATTTAGTACTTTTTTTAATGTGAGAATTAAAAGCCGAATTGCACAGCATTGAAGTTGTATGAGCATTTCGGCATAATTTTCATCTGTATAAATTAAAATGAATTTTTGTCTCTTATGCCTTCCTAAACCGTCCATCCGATGGCCATGAAACTGGGCCAGCTGATTGTTTGCACCTATAGGATGGCTATAGGGAGAGTACAGTTATCTAAGATTTAAAAAAAGTCGAATCTCAACCGCACCTATCTACCAAGGATTCCTCTCTAAATAACTCGCCGAGGAGACAATAGATTCTGTAGAAATGTTGAATCCATTAAGGTTATCATTAATTAATCCATTAAGGTTATCGTTAATTTATAACGGTTATTATTTTGTACCTACAGAACGCAAATGCCATGCAAGTCATTCTCAGAAGAAACAATTGTATGACAGATTATGCGATAAAGTTTTGGGGAGACCAACCCTGGGGGTTTTTAGTTTTAGTTAAATGCTTGCATTTTTTGCAGTAACCATAAAGAATATTGTAGTGCAAATCATTTTGCACCATCTTAATTTTAAAAAAAAATATATCTTTTCAACTATATTAACGATTTTATGCAATGAATATATATTACATGTTAATCCATTTTAAAATAAAATATTTCAACCATATTTTCTAAAATGAAACTTGAGAATTCTTGATGAATATGAAACGAGCCACGAGATACAATAAATGGTTTCTTTCGTTACCGTTCTGAAAGGACAACAGGCTTTACAATTCTAAAAGAATGCACAAATCTAATGCATAAAAATGAATATTTGTTTGTTCGTATTTTACATACTGTCTTACCGTTCATCCTATTTCGATGAAACATTGCCAAATGATTGATTGATGAAACTTAATATATTTTTTTTTCGGCTGCAGCAATGCGAATTTATATAATATCTTAAAAAAGTATTCAACAAAAATTTCTCTGATTCATAGTAAAATTCAGTTTTTAATTTTACCTTCCAAATATTTAAATGACCTAAACAAAAATATTTTACTCTATGTCAGTCAATAAATGTACTTATGAAGAAATTATGAAGTTTAAATACTACAGAGTCCTTTTGTCTTAAGAAATCATATTCTGCGAAATACTCTTGACACTTCAACTTTTAAATAAATAATTAAAACTTTATTTTTTCTGCTATGAAATCTGACAGATTTGTGAAATTTTTATATATTGATTTTAAAACAAGCAATATTTTTATAATCATAGGCCAGTCACTGTCTAGAAACTCTCGCAGAAAATTAGCGTATCTTCTTTAAGTTGATCAATAAAAAGAGTAATCTTTTATAAGAAGAGTAATATTCAGATTTTATAATTTAGTCAGTTTTAGCTAACTTTTTTAGAAGAGTAGTATTCAGATTTTATAAATAGGTCAATTTTAGTGATTTATTTAGGTGATTCTTAAACAATTTTTATTTAAAACATTGGTGTCTCAAGGTTATTTTTTTAAGCATGACTCAAAACATAGAGGACTTGTGCAAAAATTTTAAATTTGTAATTCATCGGAGCATTTACTGACTCAAGTTCAATAAATATAATGATTTAGTTCATTTGGAACAATTTGTTAGCTGATGTATGTCCTAATGTAGCTTATGGGCTCTAAGTAGAGTTATTGTCCTATATATGTTAAGCCATGCTTGCCTTAAATTAAACAATTTTATTAAATTTATCATATAAATATTGCAAAAGATGATAGAAAATGGTTCCTCCATTTACTTTTTAGAAAATATCACATTTCAAATATTTTAACTTCATACGAACATGTGCTGAAACTTTCATGTATTAAATCTGCAATAATAGATGTTTTTTTTTTTTTTTGAATTAGAACGTCTGTTAAAGTGATAGATAAAATTCTGAATTTTTCTAACTGCTAAAAAAAGTTTTGTAGCTCGAATGATTTTGATGCGGGAGGAAATAACATGATTTTCTAAAGAGAGACGCATGCCTAATTTGATAGTTACGTGATTTTTTTAACCGGTTCAAACTGATTAGTGACTTAAATTAATTAAGACAAATAACGATTTAAAAAATTATAACTTTCTTAATGATAACAGAATTTTCAGTAGCAGATATCATTTTTTATTAACTTAAAATTAATCTAAATATTAAAATTTTTGTACAATCACGTCAGGGCGTATTATCATCCGAAAACGTTTTAAAATCTATTATACAAATAAAAATATTAGCTATTCAACTATACTGATTTTGTTTCTGTCATATTTCTTAAATATTTTTGCTTTATATAACATTACTGCAGTTTTTTTCCATGTTTATTTTCTTCCATAAAGACACGGGATGGAAATGACACTTTTCTATGTTTAGTTTGCAATAATTTTGGATTTATTTTTTAATTTCAGCTACTGTCGATATAATGTCAATACGTTGATAAAGGTTAATTCTTTTCCATTTACTCCTCACTTGCAAGCAAGTTTTATTTGGAGCGATATAAAGTGTGGAAAAAATGGTTAAAATACTTTTTAAAAATTAGTTTGAAAAAAAAAATGGATTTCACATCTTAAAATATTGCTATCATTGCAAAGATAAAGTTCTGAACTTTAATTTGACGCAAATACCATTTTTGTGCAATAATATTTTCAGAAGTTATAGTGGAAAAACGCCAAAATTTCACTTAATTTTTAATTAATTCTAATTGAAAATTTGAAAAACTCTTTAAAAATTTTAGAACTGTTAGTAAAACGGTAGGGGTTGTAGAGCGCCAATACACAAACACATTGAGCTTTAGTATAAGTATCGACTACCTCCGAATGCTGATAAAAATATCTAGGAAAAATAATTAATCTAAAAAATTGAATAAGTACACCGTAAACTTTTTAGGGTTTTAAAATCAATTTTTAAAGGAAAAAGAGGACTCCATTTTCCTCTATAAAATCAAGGCAATTTCTTTAAAATAGGAATTTTTAACGAAATATTTTTTAGAAATAATTTGGCATACAAAAGTTAAATTTTCAAATTTTGTGATCCTTCTTATGCAGATATTCATACTTTTGATTCAGAAAAATCACCTTTACTATTCCTGTTGTCTTCCTTCATTTTCTATACAATATTCGAATGCAAAAATTATGATTTTAGATAAAGAGCAATCTAAAGTTCCGAATCAAAAACATGGATGGCGCTGTCACAAATTTTTTGCTTATCGCGTCCTTTTCTTACCCAAAGAAATAGAACAAATTCAGAGAAAAATTTAAAATGAATGGAAATAAAATTTTACGCCAGCGTTATTCATATTCTTTCAAAAAATTGATACAGCTGACCAGGGTAAAGAGAAAAAAAATAACTCTATGATCCTCATGAATGTAAGAACAGCTAATACGAAGAATGGTGAAATCTTCATATACATTTACAATCCATTTGGATATCTATGCAAAATAGTCTAGTCTAATCTAGTTATTGTCGCATTGCAGTTGTAGGTGAACTTTGCATTGAAAGAAATCCTGAAATGAAGGATAAATAGACTATTTATAGTTCCCTCATATCATCTAATTACTAAATCCTGAGAAATCTTAAGGCGTTATGGTGCTCTCTTTCAAGCGTTGAATGCCGTCCGAAGTGCAAATGGCTTCTGAATGCTAAATTTATTGAGTGGCAGCAGGATCTGATCGAAAAAGAGTTCCAAAATTATAAATTTTATCGTCATTGTGTTTGTATATTGTTGCAAATTTTGATGTCAAGAAACAAAAAAATTTAAATACTTTCTGTGGTAATAACAGAAAACAAATGAATGTTTTTCAACATGTTTAGAAAAAAAAATGAAGTAAACCATATAAAATACTTTGTTAAAAAAATTATTCGAAAATATAAAAGACAAACTGTCTGTTCTGTTGTTAATAACAAACATGCTACGTTTTGTTCTACAATCGACAGGGTTATTTTAAGAATGAGCACTGTGTCATGTTGTCATCACGTACATGTTGTCTCAAAAACCTTAACCGTGGCTTTTATTCGTTAAATATTGATCATAAGCATATATTGCAAATCAAAAATCTGATTTTAAAAAAAAGGGTGTCGAATGTTAAAATATCGATTAAAATTTTCAGGGGATTAAGCTCTAAATTTTTTTTAATTTTATGCTGACCCCGTACAAAAAATTCCCAATAAGCAAAATATGCGCCATCCTCTAATAAGGTCACGTACAAAATTTCAGAATTTTATCATGGAAACTCTCAGAGATATGTTGATGCAAAGTTGACGAAGAACCAATCACAAATTAAAACGCAAATGGTCAAAGCTTCAGTGCAGATGACGCGAAGCAGGCATGCATCACAAAGAAATGAAATGCGCATCATATCTTCGGTTTCAAAAACAAATTTTAAAATCTGCGCTTCCTGAAAAATATTTTAAAATTTTATATCCATCAATTACAGAATATAACTTAAAAATAACACAGTCAATGAACTTGTAAAAAAAACTTGTGTAATTTTTCTTTTAAGTAATCTTTTCTGTAAGTTATTATTTCTAAACATTTTTATTTTTTGAACCAATAAATACCAAAATTATTGTTTATTTATTCAATCATTACTTTTCCTGTCAATTTGTGTAAGGCCCTCTAAAACACGAACATCCGACATGACTTTTCCTCTTTGCGAACTCATAGCCAGGCATCAAAAAGTGCTTCAAGTCACTTTTTAAAGTGATTTTATGTAGTTTAATACCTTTGAGATTTGAAAACCTTTCATATCTTTTTGAAGAAAAAATTATTTTCAAAACTATAGTCAGCAGAGAAATTTCAAATAAAGTTAAAGTGAAATGTAACACCTCACACTTTAAATAAAAGTGAAATAACTATAAATGGATTGGTTAAAAGATGACTATCAAATCTTAGGTAATGACATACAATTCTTCTTTACATGTGTTTAGGTTTATTTTACTACTCAAATTCAAATGTATTGGCCAAGTGCATTTCCACTGCTGGCAAAAATATGAACGGGAAATGGATCAATGCGTATATGACAATGCACTTGGGCCAATACATTTTGTGAAATAAAATTCCTTTTCTTTAATTACAATTCAGTGTAAGCTATTTTCTTAATGACTGTTTGTAAATATCCTTTTCTTATGACGCAAATTTCGTTTTAATATTTTTCTGAAACGACCCAGCATAAATGTTGAGTTTTTGTTACTCTTTACTTTTTCAGTTGTTCATGTGTTTTACCGCTGATGAGTGTGTTCACAATCTTTTTACCATTCGGTGTCTCCAGAACGGAATCAAAATTCTTGCATTAAGGTGAACGTGCACTCTTGACACTTCGAAAATTGTTTAAAATGCCAAATATTTTTTATTGGTTAAATATATTGCTTCGAATATTTTTTTATTGTTCCCTGATCCTTTAGCTTTCGAACTATATCAAGATGTTGTTGATAGTCTGAATATTTCTCAAGTTTTAAGTATTTTTCCTGAGTAATTTTACTAAAAACTGTTGTTTCGTTTATATAACTCATTTAATGAAGAATGATATTTTTTCCCTCTGTTGCTTCATTGAAACAATCAAAACTCAACGAGAAAGGAATCAAATACTATTATTTATGTATCAAAATAATAGGTATGAAATAGTGGATGTTTTGTGCTTCCATTAAAACTATGCTTACAGAAATAGATTTTTAATGGCTATTCAAAAGTTAAAATAACAGAAAAAATTTCGTTTTTTCGATTCATCGTTAATGAAAAAAATTTTAAAACTATACATCTTTATAACTTGATGGAGGCAGACGACGCGATAACTGATATTAGGCATTATTTCCAACTAGAATGGTGTGTCTGAACAATTCAGAATTTTAAAGTATCGTGTTTCAAAAAATAGGCTAACTAATCCATTAAATATTAATTAACATTTAGTGCAACATAGTTTTTTTGTCACTGAAAGCAATTTAAACGCACAATTATGATCTTTTGCAGAAAAATTGAATTTTCAAAGTTAATTTTTTTTTAAAAATTCTAGTGTGCACGTACATTTTTACTGAGTTTTCAGAATACCGAAACATTATTGTAACAAAAATCCTAACTGTATATTAGTTCGAGTTTAGAATCCATTTCGATTACAAAATTAGCGAAAATTCCATCTTTATAATCAAGAAACAAGTAAAAATATATCATACTGATACTTATTTAAATATATATATAAACAGAAATAGTAACAAAACACTCATATATAATAAAAATACTTTAATAAACAACACAAAATAATACGAGCGTAACATTACAAAAATAGTGTATATAAATTCGGATTTAACAAACAAATTTGCTTCAGATAAAAAAAATTAAAAAGTAAAAATATTCCCTTCGTCCTATTCATCAGTAGCTGCGCTACATTTTGCACAGCTACGTCATGTTTCGAGGAAAATATTTCGACTTGATCAGTCTTTTTATCTCGCGAAAGACATCTGCAAATCCGACAAAAAGCATTGGCAAGGATGTATAGTCACTCCATCAAATTTAATTCATAGAAAATAATGAAGGGGAAAAAATGGACACAACTCATTGGTCATTATTCTTTAAATGATGCTATTAAATATTAAGCGCTTATAATATAAAGTGCTTAAAAGTAATCAGCATTTCATTCTGAAGCTCGGTTTGCAGTCAAATTTATGTACTTTAATTATTTGCATGCACTAACTGCAACTATTTCTTTTAAAAATCGTGTAAGATGCAATTCTTTAAATAAATTACTTTTTATATCAATTGAATGCTTTAGAAGAAAGAGAAAAAAAACCCATAAATGAAGTATATTTTACCATTCTAATAGTTAGCAAGTCTATATTATATATTAACACTTAATCAGTTAACTCTTATATTACATAATGTCTAATAATTTTGCAGTACGAGGAGGTCTTCGAAATATATAATTTGGTTGCTAAATTTAAAAGTTCACAGCTAAATTCACCACAGTGAAATAAAATACTTCAAAAGTGGTTTTTATATAACAAATAAAAAACATTTGTCAGAATCAATGCTGAATATTTTTAAGCGAATCAAAATCGATGTAACATAATCTAAAACGTGCAGAGAATGGCCCCGCAACCGTTTCTTTCTATGATATGTTGAGGGCCTTCAGCACTTCTTTGTTGTCCACGTGATCTGCCAAAGATTCCTGCTTGTGATTTAGAAGCACCTCTTCGCCACCTGAAAAATAAACACAACTGAAATGTAAAAATAGAACAAGTAAAAAAAAATGTCAGAACTTCTTTTAAATTTATTTAATCGATGTGCTGTAATTGTGTGTTGTTTCAAAAATGAAAATACCATTTGTATATTATTTCCTAAGCTTTCAGATTTAGCATATTCAAACATATGTCGAAGTATTCTCCTATACAACTCATTCAGCAGTGATTCACAAAAGCCACCGAATATGTTTTATGTA
Organism: Argiope trifasciata; assembly: GCA_026543055.1. NCBI lineage: Eukaryota > Metazoa > Arthropoda > Arachnida > Araneae > Araneidae > Argiope > Argiope trifasciata. The sequence continues at coordinate 830,126 of JAPMOQ010002089.1, read as the reverse complement.
GTATGGTGTGGAAACACGTTGAATATCTTTAATAGAAAAACGACTTTTATTTACTCGAAGACAGGATTGCACAAAGACGACAAATATGTACAGTCGAGACGAATATACATCAGCACACAAGAGAAATCCGGTAGTGACAACGTCCTCAGCACACAAAGCGGCCAGACAGGATTCAGCAGGAGAGGGGATCATCGGAGCTTTGTTCTACGGTCCCTACAGACGGCTGAAACACTCTTCTGCCTCTTCTCGCTTCAGATGCCGACTCACTACTGCACACAACTAACTACTACTCACGACAGGATACGGCACACAACAATTCAACACTCCATCGGTGCTTCGCTATCCTCTCGGCAACTCCAACTACAATTCACCACGAGTACTCGCAGCTTGAGAGTGCCGGCCTTTTTTAGTTCCCAGGAGGCGGGGCTAGAAGCTTCTGGGCCAATAAGGACGTATCTCGGTTCCTAATCGACAAGTTTCGGATATTATCCATTTTGTCGCCAATATCGCCAAATGGTCGCAAGAGTGTCGCCAAGCTCTGAGGATTAATGACACTGCATCCGGCAGTATCTAATACAGATGACTGTAAATCAGCCTTTCTTATGATGACTCTATTCGTGCTGAGAAGCAAAATTACAGGTTTGTAACAATATGTTTCTGCTTCTTTTGTCGATTAATTATGTTTTATCCTCGTCCATTATCCGATTTTATCAAACCATATTTGTTGTTATAATCTGACGGGATAACCGGTCACAAAAAGCAGCAGCTACTTTAAAGATGACAGTGTATGGTGACTGTTTATTGACAGCGTTAAGAAAAATGTTAAAAGCCCACATTACATAATGACATCCAATAGGGTCCAGTATTCATTTCTCACTCCAGCAAATGGAAGAAAAATACAATACCATGACTTTGAACATGGAAAAGATTGTGTATCGTGAGCATTGATGGATATTATTTTAAAAAGGATTCATTTTCGCCTCAATGAGAAAAGTGGTTATACGAAATATCCTAAGTTTTTGTACTTAGGTACAGCAGAAATAAATATTATTATTAGATAACAAGATTATATTAATTCTTTTAAAATTCAGTTACTGTTTATTTTCTTATATTATTTATGATCCGTTGTCATGTCAGTCATCTCAGAATTTGGCTACCCAATAGAAATGCCTGGAAAAATTTATTTAATTAATATTTGAAAAAAGACTATATTAACATCGAATGGCATTCACTACTAGCTTTAAAAAATAGGTTTGAACTTGAGTGGACGAATATGTGTGCGTGAACTAATAGTAGGAATTGAAAATGCGAATGACTTACAAGAGGGAACAAGAAATCAGCAAATTTAAGCAATTTACAGTCTTAGACATTATGAAGCTTTTTTAAAATCAATTGATTAAGTTTGTTTACATTGATCACATTTTAACATAAATTTTAATTTAATGTTTCTAGGTTTTATCACGGTAACTTCTTGAAAACACATATTTTTCATATATTTATCAACTCCTGTCTTTGTGACATCAATGTGCACAAAAATACACTTATGCGAGCGTTTCGTTTTCATAAATACCCAAATCTTTCGGCGAGCGTAATGTAGAAAATAAAAATCTGACTAATTAATTATGCTTGCAAGGTGTTACTACTCTTCCCAATAATTTATAATTGCTGAAATATGTAATATTTATAAATTTATGTACTTTGCATATATGATGATTAATTAATTTTCTTTTAAATAATAATTCTGAAGATTTTTCATATCTCAGGTACTTTTTGTATACATTTATTCATACCTATTTAACTTTTTCCATTTTTTCATACTTATTTTGCTTCTTGGTGCCTGTGTTTGAACTCATTCAACATTTTATGAATTTCGGCTTGTTTTAAATGCTAAGCTTGTGACATACATGAAAGTTATACGAACCCTTTCTAACAACCAACGTCCCTCCAACTTGGTAATAATCGCCTTTCAGGTCTCCGCCCACTTGAGCTGCCCGAGACTGCAAAACATCAAAACACTTCGTTAACATTTTGAACTGAAAACTGAAAATTTAATGATTATTGATTCAACAATGACTGCTAAAGGGATTTAGTTCACTCAAAGATTTTCTACAACTTTCAAAATCCTCTTACAATAACATGCTTCATTATATTATATAATGAATGAATTTCCGCATGCAAAATTTAGCAATGGAAAAATAAATGATGGAAAATAGATTTATTTGATCCATTACTGTAAATATGAAAATAATTTCATAATACAAGAAAATAAAAAAACATTTTCCCATATTTACAATTTTTTAAATATTTTGGTAAAGAAGACATTTTTCAAATCTTGTTTGAGCATGACATTGTTTACACCTGTGGATTTTAGAGCCTCAAATGTGACGGCAACAAATTAGTGTTTTATCCCTTTTACTATTTTGAAGTCGGCTTTGACAGTATAAATTTTTAAACATCTATCGTCAGCTAATGTGTACTTTGGAGTCGGCTTTCACTATATGGCTTTTGAATTATCTATCGTCTGCTGTTATAGTTTTTCACTTGGAAATCGCAGTGTTATTGCCTAACATGCGCAATTTTTTGTAAAAAAAGTAAACCAAAAAAGTTTAAATGTTATTTGTTTAGTCGATAAAGAATGTTGGTTCAGAGATCATTTCGACTCATTAAAATAGGGTTAATAAAAAATGCAGAAGATTGTCACATTTGGCAATTGATCGCCAACTAACAACTTTATTTCCAAATTTTATATTTTCTGAATTTTTACGATTTGTCTTAATTAGTTTAAGTTATTAGCCAGTTTAAAGCGATCTGAAACAACCACGAGACAATATTCAGAAAAACGCTGTTTTTTATTTGTTTTTTCGTTTGAATATAAAGAGAGAGAAGCATCGAGATTGTTTCAAACCGGTTTAAATCAGTTAACGACTTAAACGAATTAAGACAAATAATGACTATAAAAATAATATTCTCACAAGACAACTTGAAATTTGCGATAGTAGAATTCATTTTTTTCTTCTTCTTTTGCATCATCCGGTGAAGCGGCCTTTAATAATGCGGGATGACATTGAATGTACGGTACAAACCTTAAGGGTGGTGCAGGACACTGGAACAATTGTTTATTGTACAGGGAGAGTGTGGGTGCAAATGATGCAGAAACAAAGAACACACTTTCCAATAGGAATAAAATATATTTCCTTATTTTGGAATTTGTACATAGCACTTATTAGATGCAGGCGTCCTGGCACAGGGGTAGCGCGTCCTCCCCATGATCCGGGCGTCTAGAGAACATGAAGATTAATATTAGGCATGATTTCCAGCTAAAATGGTGCGTTCGTACAAATTAGAGTATCAAGTACCATGTTTCAAAAATAGGCTCATTAGCTCATTAAATATTAATTAATTGATTAATAATTAGTGAGATATGATTTTTTTTTCTCTCATTCAAATGAGTTTAAACCTATACTAATGGCCTGTGAAAAGATTGATTTTTCAAAACTAAAATTTTGAAAATAATAATAATAATAAATCCTTCTGTGTGCGCGTACACCTTAAAGTGATGATCAACAAAATGAAGCATTCCGATTAGCTTACACTGGAATTTGTGCTCCCTCATGCAGCGTCTCGAAATGAGGTCGTGATGCTTCCGGCATGGTGATCGGCATCTCACTGCCTCCTCACACAAGTGGTGTGCTGTTATTTCCCTCCCCCCCCCCTCTGCCGATGATATTAAATGCCTCCTGTGGAAAGGATGGATGACGACCTTTAGTTCCCGCTAATGATATAGGGTTGTGCCAGTCATTCAGATTTATTCAGGCCGGCATCCTGGCACTGGGTGAGCGTGTCTTCCCCGTGATCTGGGCGACCCGGGTTCTGGCATGGTTGTTATTCTGTGTTCCATCGGTGAGTTGCGTTAATGTTTCCCACTTTAAATGAGATCGTGCAAGTGAATGTGGAGCAGCGAAGTCGTACTCTTGGCCCTAGTTGGCGCTACTGGAAAAACAAGGGACCTATCGACTAAATCGCTGTTTACGTCACAGAAGGCTTGTCCAATGGGAAGTGCCTTAAGAAACAACAACATACATTGCAATACAATCAGTTTGTATTAGCCATCACTTCAACAGGTTCTAGTTGCAGAGGGGTGGTGCAGTGTCCTATCAAGTACATTTCATGGACTCCATATTGACCAATTATTGTGCACATTGCACTGTCTATCAACGTAACACATAAACAACTCGACTTCCTTTCCATCTTTTTATTTCGACGCATTTGCAGTCGAGCACTGCTATACAATAAACAAGAGACAAGTATAATGAATTCGAGATCAATATGTGTATTATTTGTGGTAAATACATTAAATTCATAGCCAATACCCGATTCTCTTCTCATTTCTTAAACAGGAGGTACACTAGAGTGACAAATTGTTACGTTTTGCAAGAGGCACTATTCTGCCTTTATTTCTTTCCAAATGATTCTTTTCTTACAGCTGCAGCACTTTCAAGCAACCGAAAGGACAGTCGGAATAATGCAAGTACAGTAAAAACATCAAAATCAGCAAAAACTGAACTTATGACAGTTCATCTTAAAGGGGCCCAATCTAGATTGCAATTACTTATTGTATCTAGTATTCCGTTATGTAATTAGTTCTCAATGTTTTGTAGCAGTTTCTGGTTATGTAATGGGCTTATATTTCACCCAATTTATAATTGCTCAAGTGCTTAGATTATACTTTTTGAATGGTATTGCAAATTTTAAGAGCAGAACAGATGGGTTTTTTTTCTTTGAAAAATAAAACCTAAAATATTGAGAAATGTATCGGGTTTTATAAAGATTCCGGAAATTTACATTAGAATTTTTTTCTTAGTTCGGTACAAAAAAAAAGGGGGGGGAAAACTAAATTATAATTCATTATTGAAATAAGTATTCATCAAACAATTTTTGATTTTAACCTTGATGAATGAAACATCTAACTATGATTTTCCGGCAATAATTTTGCATTCGTCTTGATAAAATAATTCACATTCAGTATGGAAAAATGAGTCACGCAGATATCAGACGTCAATCTATTTCGAAATCAAAACAAGAGAAATTAAAGTTTTGCACGAAGAGGAAGAAATGCCCGCACATAAGTATTGAGAGATAAGACATTAAACAGAAGGTCATATTATCAAAAATATGCGAGCTCATAAAGGCAGTGAAAGCCATTAGTAATTGTACGTAGGTAGAAATTATTTTTCCGTTTACCTGTTTATATTGGACATAATATTTTTAAACACATTATTTTTTTATTAATTTCCCGATCATTATGAAATTTTATGTCGTGTTTGACTCGTCTTCCGGAACAGATAGTCACCTCACAACTTCCTCGAATACTCATTCTTAAGGTAACCGACTACATTCGAAGGAAATTTTTTTGCAAAATTGGATTTTTTAAAAACTATTTAAATCTGTGGCATTAGAGGTGGAGTAGATGTATTGTCAGTTATAATATAAAAACTATAAATATAAAAAACTATAAAAACATAACATTTTTCCAGAAATATGTAGCAAATGTTAATGACATTTAACCAAAACAGTGAACACTCTACCCAAAACTATAATGCAGCAATCCTATTTTTCTGTGTACACAAGCTATAGAATGTAATGATGAATGAAATGAACCAAAAGCTAAGAAACATTTTGTGATGCAAAAAAGTTATGGGTAAAAATATATGTACATATGCAATTTTTCCATAAATTTACAGCTTAATGTTGTATTAATTCATTCGTTAATAATTAGTATAAAATATTTTTGAGATCTTTTTGTCAGACAAGCAGACAGAGGAACGAATGGACAAACAGACATTTTCCAAAAAGCATGTTTTTCGAACTCGGGGAGAGGTTTGGAATTTGGAGATTCGCCAAAACCTTGAGTTCAAATTTTTTGACGCTATTTTTAATTTGCTAATTTTTAATGCCATGATACAATTGGATGTACGAAGCTATAAACATCAAATACTGAAAAGCAAATCGCCATGATCAGACTCGTCCAATTTTTTTCAAATAATGAAGTTATGCATCTATCGAAATTTGAAGTTTAAAAATACTTTGCAGAGGGAACAATTCAGATGACCAGCAACCATTAATCCTTGCTGTTTTTGTTACCCATGGCACTTTACAAGCCCACCGACCGAAAGCTGTCAGCGATTTAAGCCTAAATGAGAGTTCCTTGTTTCTTCAGTAGCGCCAACTAGGGTCAAGAGTACGACTTAGCTACTTCATGTTTCACAATCGCTTGCACACAACACCGCTTCATGCCCCTCTGGTTATTCAAACAGTGCGAATGAGCACGAAGTGGGAGAGACATGGAAAGACGCTCCTGTTCCATCCATCCCTGGGACTATTGTTCGACGTACGACATTCGATGAGTGAAATTGGGTTAGAGATTTTAACATGGGATAAAGCAAAGGCGAAGGAAAGGAGCTTTTTGAAGTTCAGATTTGGAAGTGGATTTGACTTATTAAGCTAACTATCACGCAGGAACTGAAAACTTGTGCCGATTCACAGAAATAGGCTTATAGTTCGTTTGTGATCGCTTGCACAATCCCTCTTTCAAGGGAGCACATTCCCATTACTCATAGAACACAGAATAACAATCATGCCTGAATCGGAACTCCCAGATCACGGGAAAGACACCCCTGTGGCGGGAAGCCGGCACCATTCGTCCTAGAAAACAAATCTAGAAGACAAAGGCAGCTAGCAAATAATAAAGCATAGACACATACTGATGCCTTTTCTAGGAAAATCCGGCCTTCCTTTAAAGAGACGATTGTGAATTCTAATTCAGTCTTCACCATTTCTATCACACAGAATAACTTTAATTTCTTTTAACATTAAATATGACTGCATTTTGCGCTCATTCGTTACATTTCATCATCTAAATTTACTATAGACTCAGGTTCTCTGAAGAATTAGTTTGAATTTTCTCAATGAACTGTAAAAAGTGAAAACGAGCAAATCAAACTCACCGCTGCGATGGCATCTCTAGAAGTCTTCGAGAACAGAGCTGGAATAAGATTGAGTACTCCATATCTAAAAAAAAAGATTCAGTCGCATTAATTTCATAATAATCAAATAGATTTTCAAATTATATATATATATATATATATATAATGTCGGGGTAAAAAGAATTCACTATTTTTACGTGAACTTCAAGACTTTGTTTAACATGTTTCGGATGGTCCGATTCAGGTCAAATAGGCTTCGTTTTGCTCTACAATTTTTGCCGTTTCAAAGGGAGTGCTATAATGCCTCTCTAATAGAAATCTTGGTCCCTAATGAAAAGAAACACTTGTAAACGACTTTCACAGTCTTCTCTTGATGCGAATTTTTGATCGCCAAGAGAGTTTTGAAATACAAGAAAAAGATAGTAATCGCTTTGGGTCAGGTTCGGACTGTATGGTGGACGCATCAAAACTTCCCAACCGAATTCTCGGAATTTCTGACGAATTACTATGGACCCGTGTGGTCCAGCGTTGTTCTGATGGAACACAACACCTCTTCCGTTGGCCAATTCGGTAGCTTCAAACGGTCCCGTTGCTGACAGTAGAGATTAGAACCGAATTTTTGGTCATACGGAAGCAACTCATAATAAACGATAGCTTTCCCGTTCCACCAAATGCAAATGCACCAAATAATTGACGAAACCAAAACGGTACGCAATTAGCTGCAACAGTATCGGGACCATAAACGTGATTCACAATTTCAGCCGCGAGGCTTGCATCTTCACCTTTATCAAAGAAAAATTGTAAAATGTGGTGAATTTTCACTTCGTTAACTTTTGTTTTTTAAAACCCTACAACTCGGAACTGAGTCAACAAAAAACAGCAAAAGAATTTTTTTGAAGCAAAGTCCGTTGGATTTCATATTCTTCATTTTCCAACTAATCCAATTGGGGCAAATTTAACTTATCAAATGAAGTCACATGCAAGCCGTTGTGATCGGTGGCGTGCCCGAAATATTGTGTCGCGTATCATCGATGGCTCGCTTGCCACTGGTTCCCCATCCCTGGACTAGTCCAAAGCCTTTTTAAGTTATTTTTGTCACAAAGACATTATTCAAAAATGGACGGGTCATGGTAGTCTGGTGGTAAGGTCTCAGCTTCGGAACCAGAGGGTTGCAGGTTCGAAACCGGATTCCACCGAAGACCCGCCGTGTAAGCGGGCCTGGTGCACGTTCAATCCATCAAGCTAAACGTTTTCCCGCTGGTGTCGTAAGTTTGGAGAGAGGAGGTGGCATCTGACTGAGGTTCAAAATTGCCAGGTCCGTCCAAAAATATCCCTAGTATTGTTTCAAAAAAGGGGGTATTAATATAACTAAAACTAAATTTTTAAAAAACAGGGGTTTTTCGAAGTCATTGAGAAATGAAATATGGAAATTCATCAGAATATCAAATCTTAATTTCTTTTTGATGATTACTATACTTTATCCATACTGTCTATATATAATTTAAACTTTCGATGTTAGAAACAACGACCGAAGATGCAGCAAAATATTATAAATGTTGGCATGTGTGCAAACGAGACATTTTTGAGAAATTATTATTGAAAGTGCATTTCTATTCAGAATTGTTTTTCCTTCAGAAGGTTTATTATGTAAAAATTCGATTGTATTTTATCGCCTTCCTTATCTCAACAATGAATACGACGAAGGTCGCAGATAAACGCGGGAGATAATGTACGTCTCCCCAATACAGAATTCCCCAGTTGAAGCCATTTTTGTAAACAAACGCCAGCATCTATTGCCATAATAAGGAGTAGCATAAAACTCTAAAAATCTTAATCAGTCAAAAAATACAGATAACGCAGATTCAAAAAAACATTAATACAGATTGGTTCTTTTCTAGAATTAGATTAACGTTTTAGCTTTACAACGCTGTGCTTTAATAAAACAGGTGGATGGCGATGGATTATGAATTTTGGCTCCTCAGTGGCATTTTTCATCTCCAAACTTCCGCGCCATACCAATGGGTAACAGTTTGACTATCGATGTCTACAAAAACTTTTGTACCACAACAAAAATACACCATGAATCTTAGATGGATTCGGATTTCAAGACTGGAACCCGACAACTACTCTAAGTATTATTAATTTAAAATCATAGCTTATAAAAAGGAATAATGAAGTTTTTGTCCATTTTCGGACAAATGGGCTCTCATAAAGAGCAAAATAAAATGGAGCTTAACGAGTGCCAAGGTGCTGGATTGAGCCGTATTGAGTATTTATTTGAAGAAAACATTTATATTTCTACATAAAAGGAGTTATGGCTGTTTAGCATTAGTGAACGCGACTCCAAGGGTAAAATAACATAATGTTACGAATCTGTGATGGTGCCTTCTAGCAGAGTTGCTTCTATCACTGGAAAGAAAGATTTAAGGCCTTATCACACAGCAAAGTATGTTCGGCACTTTCAGTCAGCAAACTACAAGGAAAAAAACGTCACTTGTATGACGTCGCTTCAAAGTTTCACATAATTGGTTGCATTTCGTTTGTGGACAATATTTCCGACACCATTTTTGAACTGGTTCGAAAAAGTTGTCGACTATGAAACTTGCTTGACCGGTTTTTGAGGGTAGAAACGGATAAGTGCTGGAGAAATTTCACCGTGTGATAAGGCCTTTACAATATTGGATACTGCCGAATGCTATTAACAGATGGTCCTAGAGCTTGAAGACCATCTGGCGGCTTGGCGACAAATTTGGAATGAAAATGAATAATACTTGAAACTTTCGAGATTTTGTCGATTCGTCCATTAAGAACAGAGGATACGCCTGATTGGCCAAGGAGCTACTAGCCCTACCTCCCATTAACTATAAAATAACGGCCTTCTAAAGGTGCCAACAGTAATAGTCGGAATCGACGATAAATAACGAGTCTCTAAAAGGAGAGCGAAGCAATTACGCCGAACTGAGCTGCCGCCTATTGCGGAAGCTGCATCGACTCTTGTGGGGTCAGTCTTGCGTCAGTTAAAGCGAGGAATAATTCAAAGTTTCAGCCGTCTGGAGAGACCGTAGAGCGAATCTCCGAGGATCCCTTCTCACGCTGAATCCTGTCTGACCTCTTTGTGTGCTGTGGAAATTGTTACTAATTGTGTGCAACTGTTGTTGTGTGCTGCTATGTGTTCGTTTCGGCCATAAATATGTGTCGTTTTTGTGTTGTCCTGCCTTCGTGTAAACAAACGCCGTCTTCTACCAAAGGAGTCTTCATACACCCGCTACACAAGACAAACCTGACTGCGGTGAAATCCATAACAATAGTCAGAATTATCAAAGAACTCACAGAATTGCATTCAGTGCTACAGAAAAACGCTGCTGAGAAGATTTAGTTAGAAGAGAGGAACCAAACAGGTCGCAACAACATTTTAATTAAATAAGGAAGATGCTGAAAATATGCGAAGTAATTGCAGAGGCATCATACGGCAAAACAGCAAATATATGCGCACCAAATTCGATGAATGATAATTATGTCTCATTTTCGGTAAACTTTGAAGCGTAGCCAAAGGCAGATGTGTTTAGACAATTTTCGTGTACAAAAAGAGCGTATAATAAATTACATTATTATAAATTTGTTTGGATATTTTTTTCGGCAGGGAGCAAACGCATTGTTCATTTTACATGGACTACACATTAGAAAATGAATTATGTGAGATTCTACTGAACTTTCTATCGGAAATCTTTCGGTACTTTTCCATAATTCCGCTGCAAATTTTGCCAAGCAGACTTTTAGGCGACAAAATGACCGCGACTTACTTTTAAAATGTGGCGGCAAAAGGTTACCAGCGGCGATATTCCGTTTAGCGTTGGTTGAATTATTATTGGCGATTTTATCCCCTGCACCGGTATAATGAAAAAGTACCAATCTTCCTTATTATGCCAATGACATGAGCCTAAATTAGTTAATAGTTACATTAGATTGAATTAGATAGTAAGCCTAATGAGCCTAAATTAGATAGTAGTTACACTTTGAAATGAAACATCCTTAAAATACGATGCAATTTTTAACAGCAGAACACCATTTGGATGCAAACATTGCACCTCATTTTCATGATGAGAAAGAGTAGATAAACACAGCAAGCACGAAAACTCACCTCTTGTATTGCAAGTCTTTGTAGCACTTCTTCTCCACGTCGATGAATAGATCTACAAGGAAAGGAATTAAAAGAGTTACTTGAATGATGTTTTTATCTCGTAAAATTAAAATATTTCTAATTTTGTCCGCATATAAAATTTCAGAACTTTAAACACAAGCTGAAATAAACAAAATTTTGTAAATTATTAAGCGTTAATTAATTCAGAATGGAACTTTTCAATTAAAATGAAAGCATAAGCTGGCAAATTTATTAATCTCTACTTATAATAAAGATGAATGTGTATATTTATTCCTGCGTGTACTGACACTTTATATGATAGACCGTTTGGCACAGAATGACAAAACTTAGTATATATATGGAAAATGGGACTGTACAAATACGAGCATATTTCTAGCGACCTCCAGTCCTTTTTTAAATTTTAATTATTCAGAAATTAACAAAAAGTTTTAATTTTTTTGCAACAATTTAAACGAATTTAACACCGGTGAAATGGGATTGGATAAGTCAAAACCTGAAACTTTTCAGTTAATAGCCGAGTAACATAACCATTAGACAAAAGTGATCCCCCCTTTCTAGTTGCTGTTTCTGTCTTATTAAGATATCGCCACATACCCTCCTTCAAGTGAGTCGGAAGTGAGACGAACGAAGTTGCTATTGAGTGGTGATTTTATATTGTTGGCCATGGTGCATAATGCGCCTTATCCATTTTCGTAGCGCCAAGCGTTATGGCGCGCGAAGAATGTTTTTATAGCGCCAAGCGTTATGGTGACTTTTTGTTGATTTTGCGTCGATTGTTTCTTTTTGTTGCGGGTAGATAGCGCCACAACAGCTGCATGAAGATTGAAGGCTCATCCTCCGGCTCACTCATTTGGAAACTGGACAGGGTGGAATAGAACCTGGTACCTCTTGGATTATGGCCACGTGACATAGCCACAAGACAAAAGTGATCACCTGCTTTCAGTGGCTGTAACTGGCTTATTAAGATAAGAAAATTTCTATGTCAGTGCAGCTTACGAAGACGCTCCGTAATGCATTGAAATGAAAGGGCGATTGCTTACCTCCTGCGAAGAACTTTCCGTCGAGGAATTCCTTGACTCCGAGCTCCTCCACCCCCACTCCGACGAGTCGGACGTTGTGCTCGTCGAGGCGGGGCTTGATCTCGCTCAGCTGCTGAGCAGCCAAGCGGCAGAACTGTCACCCGAACCGGCGGAAGAAAGTGACCACGCAGTCCTGCCCCGCCCACAGGGACTTCATCGCCACCATCTGAGGACAGGAATCTCATTAATAGTGTGCAAGATGTGATGCCGTTTCATGCACCGGCCGCACTTGGCGACCAGCTTCATAGACTAGATCAGAGGTGGCGAACCTCTGTGGATCAAAGTGACAAGAGTGAAGAAATATCTTGTAGTGAATACAAATAATTGTAACCTATGAGCTGGCACTCATCTAGTGCGACATAACCAGAAACTATTCTCGTGCATCGTAATCTTAATCGTAAAGGAAATCAGAATTAAACCAGATATAAATATTCAATCAATCAATCAACATTCTCTTCTGATCGTCGGCACGAGGTTGGGTTCAGATTGTAGGATTTATATATACTGTTGTGTTTAATACTGCAAAAATAAATTATTTTTGTAAGAATGTTTAGTGATTGAAGCCGAAAACATGAACCTTCTATTTCCACACTCAACAGGATCACTCCAATCCTTACAATCTAATGAAGTGTCGTCAAAATATTATGGCCTGTGCTTTGTTGATTACGGCAATTATTTCGATAATCATTCACATTACGTCGACCCATTCTGGTGAAATGCATGTGCATAAGTTTTAGTTTACAGGACGAATTACAGGTGTATTACCCTTTTCAATGATATAAAAATAAAATAGCATCTTTTATAGTAAAAAATATTCATCAAAGATGAATAATTCGATTAAATTAGACTCGTTAATATTTACAGATTAAGGTAATTATTCCGATAATTATTACGTCGACCCATTTTGGTGAAATGCATCTTATTAAAACAAGGAAAAGGAAACAGATTGAATTTTGATTTTTTAATGAACTTAAAATGCGTTACGTTTTGATAGTTACGTATGTATAGCTTTGTTGCCGAAAATTTAAATTTTATGAATAGATTATTTAGCGTTAGTAATTGGTGAAAAAAGTTACCAGTTCGAAAAATGGTATCAATAATCTAGATCAGAGGTTGGCGAACCTTTTTGGATCTGTGTTTTCATTTTTTTTTTTTCAAAAGAGGTGCGTAATGAGGTGTAGACGTGCAGTCAAATAATTATGACCTGTGATTATCGGGAAGATAAAATTAAATGCTAACCACTCAAACCTCTTTATCTACAACAAAAAAAATACACTTTACACTTTATAGTAGTAGATGCCTTAGTTATACGTGCAATTCAAGTTAAAATAACAGCGTGACGACAAATAACTTGTATCAGGATTGTAAAATGTTCAGAATGCAAATTGAGTTGGAGTCATCTGTCAAACGGTTAATAAAAAGAGTAATTCAACTCTGAAAATAATAACTCGCAGGTACAGGTAGACGAAAATGTGGTTAAAATAGCAGGAGTCCAACTTCTTCAAACAATTAAATATGTCTGTAATTCAATACCATGTTTCTAAAATTTCGTTAATGGCATTTTTAGTTCTGTTGCTAAGAGTGTACGGATGTGTTTCTTTGTTATCAGAGAAGGATTTGAAACTATTAAGTTCAAAATAACCGTCTGGCTGATTTGAAACAAAGCGTTAATACAATTAACCCATTTGCATCATTGGCGTATGTATAAGCTCCACTTTCCTGGTCACTATCACTGGTGCGTATATATACACTGCATCATATTATAAGCTATGCATATGATATATACTATATACCTATATGCATCCCACATTTCAAATATTACCACACTGAACAAAATGACTAACAAAAAATGCTCAAAAATGATTTTTTTTTCTACTTTTATACAATTTTACACCTAAATACGAAATAAAAAAAATTCCGTGATATGGGCCTTTTTTTTCTTTATATTTTCATATGATGCAAACGTGTTAAATATCACTGATCTATTTCGCAAATAAGAATGTTAAACACAAAATCAAAACTTTTAACTAATATGCGCCAAAGATTTTTAAGACGAAGATGACTCGATAATTTCGAGTTCATTCAACCGGAAACAGATTTCGTTCGACATCCTTCTGATTCGCTACTATTCCTACTTTCCGACTGTCATATTGATTTGAATGCCTACTTGCAGAACCTTGAAGAAAGGAAAGTAGAGTAGAGTTTTTATTGATTTAAAACTATCTCTACCACTGATTAAGGGAGAATGTTTGGAAAGCATAGATCGTGTGCCCTGGAGAGCCAAATTTGATGGTTGGGAGCATATATCAAGAAGGGATTTATTTGAGGGGGAGGGGCAGATTTTAATTAATTAGAAGTTAAAAGAAGTTTGATATTCTAAAAATATTCCCGTATAAAAATAAGGTACTTTTCCGTTATACGAGAGCAAACGTAGCCAAGTCACATATTATTACAGTTTTAAGAAGTTTGGCAGAATTCTGCAGTATTTGGCGATTTCTCGCTGCGCCCAGCTAACGGAAAAGTACCGAAAATAATTTTCCCATCGTTTCACAATCACAAAAATCTATCATTCCGATAATGAGGATTAATTTGCTGTAACATTCTTAGTTCAGACTATCTCTTAAAAACACTTTTTAAATATATTTTATGATATTGCTTTCGTTGTTACGAATGAAACTCAGATTGCTTTCATGGTATATTTCATCAAGTATTTAATCGTATAATTATTTTCCATTACTGAGAGCTAAGGAAGAAGGATTCTTAGTCAATTTGCTTCACATAAACTTCAAATAATTGCAGAATTATTCAATTCTATGAAGTTTAAATTAGAAAAAGAATATGAAATGATACAACATAGCGATGCTTGGAAAGTAGATGAATCACATTCTCAGGGCCAGAATAATTCAGGAGAAGGGACAGTTGGCCCGACCCTTACACAGGGGGGTTCAAATCGAAAAAGACCCTAGACAAGTTCTTTGCACGGCTCTTCATTGCTGAAGTAGTGAAGCGGAGGTCAGCCACTAAAGAAGTTTTTGTTCACGGACCCAATTAGGCTAGATCGGGCCCTGCACATATTTACACTTTTTCATAGCACTCTAGTGACACGGGACTTGATTCAATTAGGATAGCTCAAACGCACAATGAACCAAACATGCCTTTTAATTAACACGGTTTGAATGCTCAATGGATGTTTGTTTATGAAATTCTGTTTAACCGATTTTATTGAAATTAAATACAACCAACATTCTCGGCGTGCCAGATGGACAATGGAAGCGTTGACTTATAAATTTTAAGGTATTCAACTGTGTCTTTCAACAATATAGGCCATCTTCAAGAAGTAAACTTACGTACCAGACAAAAATATGCTGCAAGATAGATTTTCATACCGATTAATATTAGTTTGGTGCATAATTACAAGACGTTTCTTTCAGGTGCTATATTTCAATAAAAATGTATAATATTTTATAAATGTGTGAACGGACATATTCTACTTTTAGGTTATAAAAATGCGTGTCAATAACCATACTCGTATTCGTCATATTGTGCCGTGCCACTTTGAGAAAGGATGGGAAGCAGCGCAGTCATTTCGTGATCTCAACGCACTTTTCAGTGAGGGGGCCATTAGCGAAAGTCGGTGCAGAGAATGGTTTGCCCGCTTCGAATCTGAAGACACTAGCTCGGAAGATAAGCTAGGAAGAGGTCGACTATTGGATTTCGGCGACCAGGCACTTTGGGCAGCCATGGCAAATGGGAAACATTGATTGAAGTAAATGGTGACTAGGCTCCGGATTAATCATTCAAGAATGATACTGTTGAATTTTTAGGTTTCTTTTTTCGCATAATAAATAGTTTTCATGAATATCCATCACACCTGATGCACCAACCATTATTTTCAGAATAGAAATCGTGGCAAATCTAAAAGTTCTCGTGAGAAAGAAATCGATTCCGGATGAATCCCGTGGTCGTGGCCGAAAAGGAAAATGCTAATGTGAAGTCTCTGTTAAAGGTGTTCATCGGAAATAGCCTCTTTTTCCGAAATGAATCCAATGCGACTAGAATGGAGAGCCCTGACTTAAAAACGAATGGCGGTCTTGGTATAGTTTTATGAAACGTCACCTGAAGATATAAATAACTTTGTCATGGATTGAACGAATGAAAGATGTACAGGGAAGAAGTAAGGCAACAAGTGTTCAGGGTTCGCAGTATGAAATGGATGCAAATATTAAGTACTTTTTAAGCACCTCAGAAGAAAAAAAATTAAGCCCTTTCCTATAAGCATGAATACATAAACTCAAGAATTTCGGACACGCAACATTTTACTGTCATAATAAATTACAGATTTTATAGAAAAATATCTAATTTTAAAAATTTTTTAATCTGTTAAATCTTTGATTCAAAAACTACTGCTCAAATTTAAAGCGATGTTTAGGTGTTCAATATAGACTCAACTTGTATTAAATAGTAAAACATTTTCTTCAGCATTAATTAATGCAATGAAATCTGAAAATTTGAGTAAGGAGCAAACTGAATATTCAATCAATGTATGTTAGAAGCATTAAAAAATCAAATAATAGGTACAATGGCTTTACCTAATGGAAAAAGAAAAGGTTTACAAAAATATTTTTCGAAGGCATTGGGCAAAAAAAAATTATGCTATTGGTTGAAAACACTCGGTTATCAATTACGCATTAGTTCAGAACGCTTAATTAATACTTGATAATGTTGACAGATTTTTTTATGTGAATAATATTAATTTTTTTAATGAGGAAAAAATATTATTAAATAATTCCTGCGTCTTAACAGTATTTATTTTTTGTGTACAATTTTTTAAAAGTTCGTACATAAAAAGCAACTGACTGTTTCCCTCAGCTAATTTTTAAAATTCTTAACTCAAATTTTAACAATAAAATGACAAAATTCTGACGGTATTATTCTGTTTTGATAAATTAAGTTAACTAATATTATTGTTATTAACTAACGTTATAACTAATTATTAACTAATTTATTTTAATGTTATTTTTATTTCAAAAAATGATTACATAAGACATTTTTTATTCATATAAATATTTATATGAATAAATATAATAAGCACAGAATATCTTCTAGAGGAAACTAAGCAAATTTAAAGATATTTTTTCCAAAATGAAGCATTTTAAAGATGCTTAAAAATGGGGCTCAAATTTTAGAACTTTTTGAGGACTTTTCATGACGCTACACAATTCGATGTTTGTAAACTTTAAAAAAAAATTATGTTTTGAATATTTTCAGGTTTACAATAAAATTTAAAAAATATATCTTTATGTATTTCATTTTTGGATGTTTAGAAAAGACTAATCAAACCTTTATTTCCCCCTTCCTTCCTCGTATGCGAAGCTTAGAGGATGTATTGCAAATTGCAAATTGATATTTTGAAGAAATTCCATATTTTAAAACTTCCAGAATATTGAAAAATCAATTTTTTGTAATCTATCCGCTTTTAAAATGGGAGCCAGAAATCAAAGAAAACGATCCAAATGTTTCGCCAATGTCGACTCAAAAATTAAGAAAGTCTTTCGTTTCAATTTATTACATTATTTCCAGAAATTTCAGAAACCACTCCACTTACTTCTCCGGTCGTAGCGGATTTCACTTGATTCTCAGCAATGGCTTGAGCCTCAGTCATGTTTGGGACTTCCTCTCAATGACACAGCTTGTTTGGATCTGAGAGAGAATGCGACTCAGCGAAACGATAAACACAAACAGGTTCCTCCGCTTGGCGACCTTCACGAGTTGGAATCGAATCAAATCGACACTCTCCTCGTGTCAATGGGAGATGTACTCTGTGGACAGGCAGCGACATCTTTCGTCAGTAGTTAAAGTGAAAACTATGCATTTAAGCGCACTGCCATCGGGTGAACCGTAGTTTAACCCCTGTGGTGGTGATAACACGCCAAAGCTATCAAAACCTGTTTACTCCCGTCTGGCAACTCTATCATCTTTCGCCTGTATTGGGTAAAACTCCGTTTGGCGATTTTTGAACATCGCGCCAAACAGGGAGTTAAACTTCGGTCGTACCGGAAGACACTTTTATTAAAGGAAATTAGCTAACGAATTTTTATTTCAAGCTTCAAAGTTATGCAATATTTCATTCGAAAACAAGTAATACATGAAAACATTTTTTAAAATTCAATTCCTGTTTATATTCTTATAGTATTTATTTACATCTTATATCATTTATGCGGAGTGTCACATCAGTGATCTCAGAGCTTGGCGACTTTGGTGACAGGAAAAATTTAATTAATGAATTAATAGGTGATAAAAATAAACACTGTATCAGCATCAAGTGCCACTACAAGTTTTAAAAAATGTATTTCTACTTGAAAGGATATATATATATATATATATATATATCAACCATAACTGCATTAAGTAATTAAAAACCATTTTCAGAATAATCATAAAATTAAATTATTCCAGAAAACCTAAACTAAATAGTTCGGACTCGAGATTAAACTATAAAAAGTACACACAAATAAAAATAAAAGCTAAATGAAATGAAGCCTATTTGGGAAACAATTCTAAATTAAAATAATGTACGAAACGAAACAAAACAAAACAAAAAATTATTTCGGATTCGAGCAAAATTAAAATTTAAATATTTTTTTTTTAAACTATCATTGTATTTAGTGAGAGCAAATGCTTACTAACTACAATTCTATTTGTTGTAATTTTGATTTTTTCTATCCTCCTTTTTATTGGTTCATATGGCTAATATATATATATATATATATACATATATAAGGAGAATGTCAACCAGTAGTAGGAAATGAGTGAATTCTGAAGTGCCTGTGCGTCACTGGTTTATCACGGGGCTCTGTTTCCATGGCAATATCGACGCGTGCTGTGAGTAGCAATTTTGGAAATGTAAAGGGGAATCTTCATTGTTTGTTCTCAGTACAAATGCACTCGTTTTTCTTTTCCTTTTTCTTCTATCCATTTTTTTTTCAGTTCTTGAATTGCAGATGGTCACTTTTCCGTGAAGTTTTATAAGTTATGAGACAGATAAAAGCCTGATTTTTGGAGGAAGAGTTTTTTTGCATTTTATTAATTCCATTCTAAGTTTCGTTTTATGCATCAAATAACATATTTATACTTAACATTAACTTTTTAAACCAAGCACAACATGAAAATATTTTTTTAATGTGTTATGCAAACAAATTTTATTGGAAGAAACATCAACCATCATTTCTGCGATATTTTTCCTTTTTGCATGTCAGAATTTCTCCTTGACGTTCTGAATCTGGCTCATTGAAAGTGAAAAAGTGGGCACTTATTACTTGTTTGAATGCCAGTGAGCCGCAGGAGCACCTCTTCCTGCAATTTCAATATGCCGTAGATAATATACAGGCATAATATCAAAATGAAAAAATGATTGTTACCGTACTAAAATTTTATATTTATCTATCAAATATAAATATAATATCCAATAGGATTCTTTAATAATAAAGTACACTCATATTTTTTAATGTTTGTTTCAATTGGGAAATTTTCAAAAACTTTTTTATCACGAGAGGACATGGTCCTGTTTTCGTTAGAAGGTTTTGAATAATAGATGGCAACAAATAATGGAAACTCAAAATCGCGTAGGCATAAGTAAAGCATAAACGGCAGTATTCATCAACGTCGTTCAACCGCATATATTTTTTTCCACTTGCTTTTACTAGAATTGCATTATTATTATGTACGCTTCTTTCACAGCAGATGCGTTTTTAAAAGGTTGGACTTGTAGGGGAAGCTTCATAAGCTAAATAACAGTTTCAGAGTGATCGCTTTTAGTCTTGTGGTCATGTTATCTGAACCTAGCTGTTATTATCATAGCTGTTATTTTCAAGGAATGTAGGTTTCTTCAGAGGAAATTAATCATTTAATTTTTATAATATGCTCAGAAAATTTCACATGCGTTTAATAACAGTTTTGATAAAAAGGGATTTCTTTCTCCCCCAGTGGGGAAATATCATTTCAATCATTCTTAAGTGGGAAACGTTGAAGAATTTGACTCCTGTTCTGATATCAATCCATTATGAAACTGTTTTAGAATCTCAGAAACTAGAAAACAGCAATTTGCGTATGCAAAACTATTGCTTGCAAAAAAATTCCAATTAAATTAATATGTTTAAGAATTTATTGGTCACAATTCATCGTCTACTTATCATTTGGGAATAGCATACATACATACATACATATATATATATATATATATATATATAGAGAGAGAGAGAGAGAGAGAGAGAGAGAGGTCTTTTTCTTTTTTCAAACTGGTTAATGACTTTAATTGCTTAAGACAACTAATGACTTGAAAAATAATGTTCTCACATAAAAACTTGAGATGGTATATTTCCTTTTATTTTTTATATGAAACTTCAATACTGACTGTTGGCAACTCAGTAATCACAAATGTAGTACTAAACACTTAAAACATACTATAGCTGGATCAAATCGCCCCTGAAAATTTTTTCTCGATATCCCCCAAAATATGCATTCTTTAAAATATAGATGATTTGGAAAAAATTACCAGTTTTCGGTAAGAAGTACAGCATTATGTGATTGCTTTTAATTTTGTATTTCGACTCCTTTAAACAACGTGAATGTATTCAAGAAACGTCACAAGAGGAACAGAGTCCATGAAACTCACTTTTTAAAACGAGTTTTGTCCCAAGCAGTATGAACAAAACTTATTTATTCATTTATAAAGCATAATATGAAGTATTTTCTGACTAGAAGATATGTTAGCCTGAGAACATGATACAGGCGCCTCTCCTAACTCGAGGTATTTTAATTAACTGTCCTAGGTTAGCTTATACTCGAGGGTGCCCTTGTTTCTCGCCAAGTTGGGATCGCCAAATTGACCGCCATTCCTTTTTGCACGTTGTTCCGCTCGAACAGGCATGGCTCCAAACACAAATCACCAATTTCGCCAAAGGAGCACCTTTAAATATATTTTTACACTGTCCTGCCGAATTAAATCTTATGGCAAATTTAATGAATCGTGATTTTTTTAATAATGTTTTATTGGAGTATCATATTCTCAAGTCTAAACAATAATTGTTATATTAGTAATAGATGTAGTAAATTTCTTGAATAGCCGGAGTTTAACCTCCTGTTTGGCGCAATGTTCAAAATTCGCCAACCCGCCACCCACGGTCTTGATCCATGTTTGTTTCCAAATTGCGTAATGTAATCCATAATAAAGACGAATGATAATACGGTTGCCAGACTAGAGAAAGCGGGTTTGACAGCTTTGGCAAGTTATCCTCTATTTGGCAAAGCAGGGGCTTAACTCTGCCTCACCAAGAAAATTAAGTGGCCATTTATTCAACAGGAAACAGATTTCGTTAAGCATCCTTCTGATTTTCAACTATTCCTGCTTTCCGACTGTCATTCTGCTGAGTTTTAAAGAAATTAAAGTAGAGTTCTTATTGACTTAAAATAATTACGACTACTCATTTTCTTTGTTTTTGAGCATAGAGTGATAATTCATAAAATATCTCGATTGAGATTATCGTTTGTGAATGTTCCTGATGAGTCAAATTCTATGCAAATTACTTAATGAAATCAAATTGCTTTGAAGAAATATATTTTATTATTAAACAGGAGAATCAGGTACATGGCGGTGATGGCGCTAAATTGTAATGTTTTTAAGACTGTGCCTTAAATTGCTCATTATATTTGCGGGTTTGACGAATTTTTATAGATTTGGTTGGAATTTTTTTTTTCTACCTTGGCATGAATCTTGCACCAATACATAAAATATTGATTTCTAAACGTTTAAAGTTAAATTTTCTTTCATCATACAAATTACTTTTAAGATTTTATGTGCTACGGTATTTTTCCACTATACAGGAAAATTATGTCCTCTTCTAGCTTTAATGTGATCCTGTACACGTTTTATTACGGATTCCTCTAATTTATAACATACGTTTTTGATGTAATCAACATGTAACCAAACTTTTATGACATTCTCAATCATATTTCTCTTAATGTAGCAGTCAATTTTATTGGCAAGTTCCTTCACAATGTTCCAGAAATTTTTGATGTAATTTACATTTCCAGAATTACTAAGAAAGTCCAAAACTTTTAATATCTTTCCTTGAAAAAAATTCTTCACCAGCTTGGAATCATGGAATGGAGCAAGATGCTGTTGAAATACACCAACAACACCTGCAAACATTTGCATCAGAGGCGCACTTTTTTCTTCAAATATTGAAATGAATTCAGAGTTCACCATCCCATCAACTGGTACTGAGTTGCCAAGTCCTTCAGATATAAAATAACCCCGAAACATCTGCTTCTGAGGGTGCTTCACTGTTTGATTAAGATGTTGTTCCCTGACGGTTTTCCAGCGTTTCGTCTGGCAAATGTTGATTGAAGTTTTTGTCCTCCAAAACTGTTTTGTCAACGAATACAGCCTTGTTCCAGTTTGTATTAGTTCAGGATTGATATTTCCTGGTTCAAAACTGTTAGACATTTGTCAGATCCATGCAGAAAGTATTTGGTTCTGAAAATTTTGATTCGGTCCTTGTAGTGTTTTTCCACCTCCAACCCATCATCTCAGGAAACAGCCCATAAATAGGATTCGAACCCGACCTTTCAAAGGTTATTTGTTCTTGGCATTGTTTACTTCGTAAATTTGGTGAACTCGAATCGTATAAATGCGCGTTGGTTAAAGATATTTAAAAAAGAGCAGTGAAGAGGCAACAGGCTTTGTAGTTGACTTGGTGTACAGCCCATTGAGGATGATTTGCCAAGTTTTTATATGGAAACATTGGGGTTCGAATCTGTTTTAAAGGTTGTTCTCCAGAGTTCGGTGATGCTGAGCTTTATTTAAAATTGAACCCATTATCTTTTGGCTCCAAGAACGAGCCAACCAACTTCAATAAATATGGTTTTTATGGATACTGCTCTCCTCATTGTGCTTTCTCGACAATCAATTCTTCTGCAAAAATTTGCAAACATTCAGGTCAGTGTAACCTGAATGATAGCAGATAAAAACATTTTCTCTTCATTACAGGTGTTAACAACTGTTTTTTGACTGGTGTTCTTGCCCGCCTCCCTGCTTCAATAAGCCATCGTCATATTATTAATGAATCAACACTCAAACCAGTAGCTAATGATTCTAATGAATGTTTTGGGAAGATTCCTTTTACTATTTTGTAATAGAAATTTGTCTGTCCGAAGTGTTTTATTGTGTTTGCATCCATCTTTACTTTTTTGTTTTGGAGAAACTGTTCCAAACTTAATTTGCTGATTAATTATCTTAGAAACACTGTATTTTGTAACTCCAACAGCGGCAGAAATATCTGTTACTGTCATTGAATTATGCTGACTGGGGGTACCAATTTCAGACTTTTTCCAGATAATGATAAACATTTTTAAATCTGCATTAGAACGTGACAATTTGCAGAATCTTGCAGCTTCTTCTTACAGCATCAGGAACGCAATGGATGGTAAAATGCTCTACATGTGATGATTACATGGTCAAACCAGTTTAGACAAGTTAAGAACATTCTTTTTTTGTCAGAAAATGCAGTTGAAAATGATTTGAGGCAGAACATTTCCGAAAGATCAATAAATTTATTTTGAAAAAATTTAATTCATCCTAATGTATCTGCACAGCACTCTACTATCTTTGTGAAATCTTTCCTCCACTATACTCACCACAGACTTTTGACGGATTGTATTGTGGTGTCGCGCCAACGGGGAAATTGAATTTTGCCAAGGACTGAATTCGTGACCTTACGATTTGCAGCCGCATAACACATCCGCTGGACAAAAGCGATCACCAGTGGTTGTTACTAGCTTATTAAGGTACCACACACACTCACACTAGTTTAGTTACATTAACGTCCCATTGTAAAGCAACACTAGGGCTATTTTGGACAGACTTCCCCATTTTGAACCAACACACACACACACACACATATATATATATGTGTGTGTGTGTGTGTGTATGTGTGTGTTTGTGTGTGTGTGTTTGTGTGTGCAATTTAAATTTTTATTCATCTACTCGAGTTCAAATGCATTTTTTAAAACTTGGCATGGCACTCCATGTTAATATAGTTTTTTTTTTTCAAATATTAATTCATTGATTAAATTTTTCCAGTAACTTTTATTTTGCCGCCAAATTTATCTTCAAGCTCTGAGATTACCGACCCAATCATAAATAACATAAAATACATATAAACAATATAAAAAATAAATAGGTATTAATTTTTTTTTACTCTTTACCTTTTCATATACAATTTGTAAAAGTAGAAAATTCTAAAATCATCAAAAATGGTTAGTGAACTCTCTTGTTGTAAGCCATTTGTTTGTTCGAAAAACACATTTTCGAAATCATGTCTGCATGTCCTTGCCTTTGAGCTGCGCAATTCAATATCGAAAAGAGTTGGGACGAATTCTCTTGTTTAAAGAGTCTGTTTTTTTCCTGCTTTTGCTTTATGCTTCGTATGTGATCCGCATATGTAATTTGAAAACTCTCCCAGATTCCTCATGAAATTCATCAATCAAGTGCGCCTGTCGACATTAAAATACGGTTGAACAGAAACAGCAGGATCTGGACAGGCAAATGTCGACGAAGGTTTTTTCCATTCCAGAATTATAGATCTTTATCGAAATGTTGAGGAAATCCTTCGTCTTGCTGATCCTGCGCCGATTTGATTGCTAACGTGAGAAACATAATTCATAACAAATTGGAGGGATGAATTTGAGCACGTGATTTTTATATTGCAGGGATGGCGGACAAGTGGCTTGCGACTCAATATTTTGGCCACGGCTCGCATGTAATTCATTCCATTTGATGAACTGAACTTGCCCCCATTCGATGGGTTGGAAAATGACGAATTGGAAGTGCAACGGACTGATTTCCAGTTTTGTTTAATTAAAGATTCATCAATTTATTGAAACAAGGAAGAAGCTGGAATGGATAGGAACAGAAAGGTTGACAAGCGATGTAACTAAAAATGCCAGTCACGAAATTTTGGAAACATGGAATACAATTGAGACATTTAACTGTTTGAAGAAACCCGCTCATGTTATTTCAAGCACATTTTCATCTACCTATGAATGCGAGTCATTGTTTTCAGAGATGAATGACATTGAAGATTCACTCAGAAACCGTTTGGCAGATGACTCCCGCTCATCGCGCATGTTTTGTTAAACATCTCACGATCCTAATGGGAGCCATTTCTCCTCTAATCTATAACAACGGAAGTCACACTCATGTGATTTTTATTTGGATGACACACCTAACTAAAACATCGACTACTCTAGAAGGCAAAATGCATGTTTGAATAGTAAATAACGAGTTTTGACACACACACACACAAACACACACACACACACACACATATATATATATATATATATATAATATATAATTTAAATTAGTTTTAACCGTTAATAAAATACTTTTTATTCATCCAGTCTAGTTCAAATGCATATTTTTTTTTTTTAATTCTTTTAAAAAAAATGTACATTTTTCCAGTAACTTTTATTTTGTCGTCAAATTTGTCTCCAAGTTCTGAGATTACCGACCCGATCATTATTTAGTTACATTATCTTCCCAAGAATCGCAGGACAATATTATTTGACCGCACATCTGCACAGCATTAGATATTTCTTTAGAGAAAAAAATGGCACATGGATTCCTGAAGGTTGGCCACCCCTGGTACATCGAAATGATGTGCCCATAACATATACTGAACAAAGTTTTCTAACGAAAAGGCATCCATAATGCATCCATTCAATACACAAAGTAGTTAAATGCAAAAGTTAATTCAAATAATACAAAAAATGAGCATATAATTAACATAAAACGCGACTAGCATGAAAACATTGAAAATATATTGAGGGTGGCACAGCTAACAAACATGAAATGAAGAAAGCTGTGCGTGTCAAATCAAAAAACGGAATTTGAGGAAGAAGGGCGGTTGACTCGTTCTGATTTCGAAGAGAGTATTTCTCTTGTCTTTTCTTAGTTCCGTTTATCTAAATATTTCTTCATTTTCAATTCCAGAATAAAGACGATGTTTAAAATGCATGAGTTGCTCGCGCTCTCTGAAAATAAGACAGGTGAGTACATTTTTTAAAATCTCAATAGCTTCACCACCCAATTTAACCTGAAAATACATGAAATTCAAGCTCTTGTGATTTAATTTTTTTCTTGTATTATACATGTTTCAGTTTTCATTATCACTTTTTTTTTTTTCCTCTTTTGATGTACAATTTTTTAACATAAATATGGTGAAAGAAAAGTTTCCAAAAGAAATTCTTTCTGGAAACCATTATTAGAGGGCACCACTGTATAGACGTTTAAAGCGTTGAATAAACTTGCAGTATCCTCACAGTCGGTAAAATTGGGTTTAGTAGATCACAAACTAATTTCTAATTAGGTATCATCGGTTTGGTGACGAAAAGTAATTACAACTGAAGGAAAAACCAACTTCAAAATTTCATCCTACTAAATATGGATGAAAGAAATATAACATTTAGAAAGCAAACATCAGCAAAAGAAACAGATATAGCATTTTTTTAGTATTGGAGGGCAGCATAAATGAATGATCGAATGTTAAACATAAATTTATTTATAAATCTATGACATATAAAACTATAAGTAATGCATGTAAATAAATTTTAAAAATCTGATTTCTTTTCTGCTCAAATTCTCGATGTGAGAACCTTTCGCATCACGAAAAATATCCAATCTGCATTTAATTTTAAAATATCCGTTTCACACTACCAGTTGCGCACCATGGATGCTTTCTTTCATTGGCTGTTTTCGGACACAAGGTTTCTAAACAAATGTCCTGGCTCTATAAAATAAATCTCAATAAGTGAGATCCTGAGATCTTGGCGCCAGTGTAACGACAGGTAAAACAATGTTACCGACACACCGGTTGCACAACCACGCAGTATTGAAGCATTGTTTTTAAGTGTACTACGAAAGTCTAAATTTTAATGGGATGGAGGCTTCTCTATACTGTACACTGGCTGAAAAGAAAAGGGCCGAATTTTTTTTTTTTTTCAAATAAAGATTTTAGTTTGGTAATAGTGCCAAAAAGTTGCCTTTTAGATTTAAAAACAATATTATAGAATTTGATTGCAATATTATATTGTCTTGAGATGCCGTAAAAAGATAAAAATTTGTAAAAAAAAAAAATGGAAATTTTTAAAAAGAATTAATAGTTGCTTTTTTTTTTCGATTTCACTTTGGTAATTAGGGAGGAAGAATTGAAAAATGAGCTTTTAGGTTCTAGAAGTATTAAAAAAATTATATTAATTTATTATTTAAAAAAAAATTCTGTACATACACACACATATAGTTTCTGTTTCTTATATTTCTCTTTAACTCTTCAGAGATCGAGAAAACCTTGTGGATTTTCCTCCGCGCCCTGGGCCGCCTGAACCGAGAGTACAACCCTCTGATCCCCCGGCGAGGGGAGGAGAGGAAAGTCGAGGAGAGCTGCGTCGAAGGGGGAGGGGCGGAATTCAAAATGGCTCTGTTTCTTCTAGGAGCACTGGCCACAGTCACAGGTACTCCTCATTCAACACACCTGTTGCGCATTCAACCTAATGCACAGGGTGTGTGTGTGATGTTTTAGATGCCAGAACTCAGAAACTTTTGCAGCTTGAAATATCAGCCGCAAGACCTCCAAATTCTATACCGGGACTATTGACGACAGGAGATAAAGGAATCCGATGTAACATTCCCCATCCCCTTTTAGTGATAAAATATTTCCGCCAGCTGTGTTGCCTTTGTGTTTGCTAGACACCTTGAGATGTTCCTCTTTCGGGACCTGGGACATTTATAGCTGAAAGAACACACTTGGAAATTCCTCACTCAGAAGACAGTGATAGCGCTTTCAGAGACAATGGAACAGTCAAACATCTGGATGCCGAATTTCTCTATTGTAAGCGGACCCCATGTTCCAGACTTTTCTGCACGCCTTCATTACCTTCCGACGACAGACTGACGCCCTTGGAAATGGCCCTTTTCTGGACATAATTGGCCGGACCAGTAGCCCCAGAAGAAGAGAAGGTGGAGACTTTAGCTGAGATAAAATACGCAGAGTTTTTTGGAAAGGAGAGATGGGTTTCTGGGAGACAGCTGAAGTGCGCCCACGAGTCCGGTAGATTTAGAATGCCGTCTGAAATGGTGACTGACTGACCAACCCGCGGATTCCCAGTGGTGTTGCGTTTACTATTTAATGGAGAACTGTTCTTGACTTAAAACCCTTCCACTTGGACTGTTGTGCTGTAAATAGCAACTATTTAATCAAGATAAGAACGAGTGGTTCTTTGCACATATATAGGGCTGTAAAATAAAGAAGTGACTAAAAATTCCAAGTATCCTATGATCTCTCGAGATCAAGACATTACAACGCCAAAAAAATAGTTTCAAAATTGACCGATAGGAGAAGATGTGGTGCTCTACACTTCATGGCAGGTAAAAGTCTGCATAAAACTGGAAGGAAATTGTAAACTGGTGGAAAATTTTATAAGAACATCATCTGTAGTTTCTAATTCATGGAGAAGACTTGTTTTATATGGATAAAGTGGAAGAACATTTCTCTAAACTTTCCGTACTGTTGAAGCACTAAATCCAGTTGCCCGGAAAACTCCATGTGTGCGGCTATTATCAGCAATGCTCGTCTGGTTTCTGTGAATCATTGCAATTTCGTACCGGTTTCCGTCTGATGCCAAAACCTATTTTTCAAATTTTTTAATCATTGCTTTCCCTGCGTTCATGGATGGGGGTCCTTTACGTAAATTGTTCCGGCTTCTAAATTCGCGGAGAGCGCTCGATGCTTTGGATAGATCAAGATAAAAGTATTTCATATTTAGCAAATTTTTCCCCTGTTGTATGTAAAATTTTAGCTGCCATAAAGTGTATAGAGTAATTTTTGGAACTATTTTTATCGCGGATTCCTTTTTCCCATGTTTTCAATAGTCCCGATGCAACATTTGGTGGTTTTGCGAGTGATAACTGAAGCTACAGATGTTTCTGACAGTTATATTGTGGTCATTCAACCAAAAACGATCCTTTGTCATTGATTTAAATGGAGTATTCAGCGAAGCATATTCACTGAATAGCAACTGCAGTTGATTGATGGGAATAATTGAAAATATTCTTCGTGTAAAATATTTGTTGTCAATCTATTTTTTTTATTTGGTGCATATTGTCGAAAAAATGATACACAATATTTTGTTCAATATCATATATATTTGTAATCTTTTCTATATACGCTATTATAAAAAATAAATTTCTTCAATGATCATTTATTATAATCGGGTTGTAATTGCGTAAATCTGATCCAGTGAGGGTTTTACTTGTGATTCTGTTTACTATTTCACAAAAGTGGTTCTGCTTTTCTTATCGACATTTCTTTAGATAGGTAGTGTTACAAAATTGCTATTCACCAAAATGCGTGGCTACCTCGTGCGCCTGATTTGAATCCTTGTGATATCTGGCTGCGGCGATATTTAAGATCGCGTATGCAAGGACAGGCTTAACTCTGCTGTTGCTTCCAAAAGCAGTATTGTCTTAGAAATTCAGCAGGAAGCATGAGGTGCTACTGTGGATCACGCTGCCTTGCGTCTACAACATTTGATAGGACCTGAAGGATCCTATATTAAGCAAATGTTGTCATACATTACCCATTTCATATTTTATCAAAGAGAAATGCCACAATTACAATGTATGAAATATTACTATTAAAAAGCGCCATCTATGAAAAAAGTTTAAAATTTTTTTTACGTAGTTCATTTTCTTCATTTCCTCATGTTGAAAATATAACAAATACCAAATTTCTACATGCTCCAAGCAGGTTTTCTTTTAGTCCTTCAAACCTCCGCACTTTAATTCTAACCCCTTGAATATATATTAATTATAGCGCTTATAACTGCAGACAAAATACAATTTATATACATGAATTAGACATGTGAGCTCTTAATTCGAAGTACTAAGAATTAAATAATGATACTTGTGATGTGTTCACATCTGTAAGGTACACTGTGGTAATTTCCGGCTGATCGTGTAAATTGTGTTATACGAAGCAAAAGAATTTCTAGAATGATTTATGTTTGCATCGTCTCCGTTTCTTGAATGTCTCCTTGCTTTCTTTTCTTTTCAGTTTTATCATTCTACAAATGGAACAGATTTCTC
This sequence comes from Argiope trifasciata, assembly GCA_026543055.1. Taxonomy (NCBI): domain Eukaryota; kingdom Metazoa; phylum Arthropoda; class Arachnida; order Araneae; family Araneidae; genus Argiope; species Argiope trifasciata. The sequence goes on along the minus strand of JAPMOQ010002089.1, from coordinate 799,703 downwards.
GTGAAATGTGCGAAGCAAGACGGGGTGAGTCATTCAAAAATGTTCGTTTAATGATAATTGTGTCATTTCCATGATGCAAATTAATAGTTTTTTTTACCTCTGTTTTAAAAATTCGTAAAATATGTATGGGAGAAAGACTTGTATGGAATAAATACACAAATTCAGAAAGCGTTGTTAACGCACTTTTCCTGTGTTTCTATGCTTTTATTAAAGAATTTTAGATTGTTTCACAGATAAAATTAAAAATTTGCTCGATTCTATATGCAGTATAAAAATATTATAATGAAAATAAATATTTATATGAGACATTTCATCTAAAAGCTACGAGGAAATATTTATACTCATTATTCGATATGACATTGTATTCTTAACGGAATGACAAAAATTTCATTCTTTCAAATAAAAATTGAACGACTTACTGCAAAATTTCAATTTAGTATATTTAGAGTTACATTCACTATCACGTGGCAAAACACATCCTTGTTCATTTGGTGCTGTAATGATTCAGCTTCTCCCCGGCCTGACCATTGTGGTTCTTTTTCACGCGTTCCATAATTGCCATTTCCAGACCGGTCTCCTCAATGGCAACGTTTTATGGCAGTGTGATTGCGTACAGATGGACAGGTGGAGAACCCTCCTTCTAAGAACGGACATTTGGCCCTTTAGAGGGAGTCCAGATAAAGGACCACCCGTGCACTAATCGTGTCTGCGACACAGATGTGCAGCCTGCTTTGTTTCCCGTTGTGAACATTCCTGCGGTCAACTGTAGACCAATGAAGGTTTTGCTGAACGACGATTGGAGAATCGGTAGCCCAAATGCTCCAATGTGGATGAGAGGTGGAGTTGAAAGAAGAGAGAAAAGGCGAGGGTTTGGAGAGAGAAAAGAGAAGAGACAAGGAGTTTTTTGGGAGGTGAAGAGGTCGAGAGGAAAGATCGGTGTAAGCCGAGCTTTCAAGAGAAGATTCCACCCGAGAAATTCGGTGGATTCCTGGAGCTAACCCCGGTACCAGCGCGTGACTTTGACGGCTGGTTAGCTGTTCTTGTGAGTTGCTCCGAAATATTTCGAGGAACTATTCTTGTGGTGTTCCACTTGGAACTTTTCATTTAACCTCGATGATAAATAGTATTTTTTTCTGAAAATTAAAACTGTAAATAAAGTAATTTGATTCAAACGCTACCCTTTATTTGATCGGACCAGATCGAGACGTTACAGTGCTAAAAGAGCAAGAGGACTAAAGGCGTTATCCCACGGCAAATTATCGCCCGCACTTTTTCGTAATCATCCACTTTTTTTAACTCGCTTGAAAATGGCGACGATAGTGAAGGAAAAATTGTCTGCAAACGAAATTCAGCCAATCATGTGAAACTTTGTAGTGGCGTCACACAAGTGACCTCACTTTCGTTGTCGTTGCTGACGAAAAGTAAGGATGATATTTCGCAGTGTGATGAGGCTTCAAGATGTCCAATCTTTAATTTTCGCGTTAATCAAGGGATGGGGAGCTGTCTGTCTCATTAGAATTTAGAATTTTCAGACGTTTCTTACGGCTTTCTGCAAACTTGAATAATTCAAGCTGCCTCCTTTTGGCAGCAAACCCTTTTATTACCTTCAACGTAGAACAGTAAGCATTGTCCAATGATAATATAAGAGGAAATATTTTCGACAAAATAAAATACAGCATTGCTTTGTTTTATTTTTTTCCCCAGGACTTCACCAGCTCAAAAGAGATGAAAATATTGGGAAACGAAGTGACCTTTGAACTACTGCAGAAATTACTGCGCCTTCACACGCTTCTATCCGCGCTTTCCAAACAGAGCTGCCTCCAATCAGGGCTGCTCCGCTTTTTGTCGAGTCGTCCGGGGATTTTACTCCGGAAAAGGAAACCGACTTCGCCGAAACCCCGCGCCATCGGAGAAAACTACTGGAGGGAAGTGGAGAGCGGGCTCAGGGAGAGTCTGGAGGCCCTGAAGAGGGCCCGACCCCCTGCCCCTGGGGGTGCACGCACCAGGGACCAGTGCGTCCAGGCGGAGGAGGAGCTCGTCGTCCATTTGAGCGGAGAGGGGGGGAACACAAAGGTTCGTTGCGTTCGGAAGGTGGCTTCACATGAGGCTTATTATTGTCCGCAATCGTTGCCTCCCTGTTGTTGTCCTCGTCCTCGAGCTGAGACAACGCGGACAACGTTTGTCCCTACGGGACAATCATTTGCCATTGTTCCGTTGTGGTCACGTGATTTTCTGGAAGTAGGCGTGATCTTCTATTGTGGGCAACAATAAGTCTCGTCTGAACCCACCTTTATTCTTCTATTGTGCCTGTGTTCCGTTTTAACACTTTGCTGGCCGGTGACGAGTTCACTCGTCATTGTACTTGCATTATCTATTTCAATATATGACAACCAGGGCGATATAGAATATTGGAAACACTTGGCTATTATTAAAATTTACATTAAAAAATACGTCCAAAGTTTCATTTCATTTCATTCCACATAAATAAATTTATTGGAGTTTATTCAGAACGTTTTACTTCCCTATTCAATTACATAATAATAGCCGGCGACATGATATAGCTTCTGTGTAAAATTCCTGGTCAGCAAAGGGTTAAAAATGACTTGTTTCTGTACTTTGACTTGCTATGAACGTTTGCAAAGGACCTCTTGGATTAGTTAAGTCATTTTAACCCCATTTTAAAGCAACTTTAGGGCTATTTTGGGACGGACTTTGTCATTGTGAATCGATATCAGATGACGACACATAGCTTTCTTTAAAAATTTTATCCACAATGAATAGAAAAGGCGAGATTTTTTCTGTCCTTTTAACTTTTAAATAGCTATTAAAAATTTATTTCTACAAATATAACTTTGATGGAGGCACGAAACATCGGATTTTCCATACAGATTATTTTGATGCGTAAATAATTGTATTTGGTGGATTTCTTGTGGAGTTATGACTGTTTGAGGGAAATAACATGATAGATGAAAATCATTCTTCATAAAATGAGTTCTAAAAAAATCTGAAACCGGTGTTTTTTGTGGAAGTATCTCCAGAAAAATCTTCACAACTTGAGAAATATTTCGAATACTGACACCATTTTGGTATCTTTCAAAAGCTGAAGGATTAGAGAACGTTTTGAAGTTATAAAAATATTCGATATTTCGAGCGATTTTCTTGTTGAGGGCGATTGTTTGAATGAAGCAACAGAGTGGGAAAATATGATTTCTCATAAAAGAACCGAAACCGGAGTTTTTAGTGAAAGTACATCTAAGAAAAATCCTCAGAACTTGAGAAATATTCCCATCATCAACAACTTCTTGGTATCACTGAAATCTAAAAGATTGGACAGCATTTTCCAGCTATAATAAAAAATAAAAATAATAATTGATATTTTGAATGATTTTCTGAGTTTCAACCTAAACTGATAATTTAATTTTACAGATTCCCATTCCAGTGGAGTTTAAATCATTATTTCATTTTACAGTCTCGAGTTCCAAAGAAAGCGGGTGGATTCAATAATGTCTCTGCCTTTCGGGAAAATCAGCAAATGGAAGACAAAAATGATCCTCCGAAAGAAGCCATTTATCCCTCCAAATGCCAGCTCACCGAAATTCCTTTGATTGAAGATCCCCAGGCCAGCCTGGAAGGAAGGACATTGAACATACAAATTGAATTCGACAGGAAAGTGTTGCTCGGAAAACTGGCGAAAGGAGTCATTGCGAGGGAATAATAAAGACTTGTTCATTGATTTCTTGTGCTTTATCATTGAGGGGGATTTTTTCTTCTTCATTCCTGTACTTAAATAATAGTATTTGATAAACAAAAAAAGCCCTAATTTTTTTTAAAAAAGATGACAGTGTTGCAAAAATAAACAAAAACTAGTTTTCCGTCTGGGAAGGGAAATGCAACTCCGCGTCAAACATACATGACACATTCTAGTTAAAAAAATACAAGAGACTAGACTTCGTAGACTATACAATGAGTTTATATTTTGAACCTCTCATGTACGAAATATATAAGATTGTAGCAGTCACATAACTCTTATCTTCTCTTTTGGACATTAGTTGGCGATGCCTGATAGGCTATCCAATAGGCCATCCCATAATGCATTGCGAGCGTAATCAGAATGAGATGTGATACCATACTGTTAAGCTGCGCACGTGAATGCCTTCTCTTTGTGTTTGTTCCATGTGTGAATGTGGTTATTAAAGAAATGTTCCTGGAAACATAAGTCCTGTTGCTTCCTGAACAGATCATAATAATTTACATTACACCACAAGGTTTTTTTTAAAAAAAAAACATGGACAAAATGACATTAATACATTGTCATGTAACATTTTTTGAAAACCGATATTTTTTAATGTATGCATTTTCTCTTGGGAGGAGTTTAATTTATCTGTTGAATGAACGCGTTCCGTTTTGATTCTTCACTTGAATTATTGTGTAGGATTACGCAATTTCGTTCTTTGATGTTTTTCGTTCCTGAAGTGTTTCTTCCTTCCTATTAATCATTCCATCGTTTTGAATGTAGCCAATTGTTTGAAAGTAACGAAGGGAAATGGTGTGCAATTTTTATTGAAATTCATTTTTAAATTCCAGCAATAGAACTAAATAAAATTTTGAAATTATTTTACATTTGATACATTTGATTCTATGAATTTACTTTTTTTAACTTTTAAAAACATATGATTGTCAAACATTTAATTAAAATTTTACTTTATTTCCATATTTATCTAATTGAAATTTTTTATAAATTTCTTTAAAAAAAATACTTAAAATAGAATCAAAACTTTTCCCGTTTTCCCCTAAGTGCATAACAACATTACGTAATTAGAATTGAGTTTTCTTTTTTGCATATTAGTAATGGACGAAACGAAGCACTTAAATTACATTTAAGATGAGCAGACGTTGTTGTTGATTTGGATATTACATTACCTCCTTTGATTGTATTAAGATCAAACTTCTGCAGTTGTTTTGCGTTATCTTTTAAGTCGCAGCATCAGTACTGCATTCAGAATGGAATAAAGTTCCGATTTGGTGCGTTTTTAGTGACCACTACTTTTAATGGAACTATTTTTCATTCTCTTTTTCTGAATGAATCTTGGGTCTAGCGACCGGAGATTCCAGATCAAATTCTGCCGAAGATATTTCGTGTGACACGCTACTGTTAAAAACTCCCGCTCTTCAGCTGGGGTGGAAGAGAGTGTTTTGAGCTTGGCCTGCAATCTTAAATGCCATGCTCGTTATTTGACTAGGCTTTGATGGTTTTTCAAACCCGGTTTCGATAAACCAGTTTTATATGTAAATTTGTCACATTTGAAAATCGGTTTTTAAAATAAGAAAAACGATTTTCTGGAACTCCTGAATATTCCAATTATTAGAATAAAAGCAAAGAAAAAAAATGAAGACTTATATCTGCTGGGACCGATTCTTCTAGCAGTTGAGGGCTTAAGGAGACGAGATGCGAATTTACTAACAAATGAAAATATATTTGAATTTCTGTTAAATGCACTAAAATAATTTGAACCATGAAATATGTTTGAAATTATTATATGCTTTAGATGGACGAATTAAAAAAAAGCACACAAATAGACCTAGCAATTCTTTTACTGTATTTGCGAAATTCCACAACACATTTCCAGCTCAGCGGAGAAATCCATTGTATCTTGAGCTTCAAGAACCGATATTTTTAAGTTATGCAGAAAGACATTGTCTAGAATATTTCCAAATCTTTATGTGGAAACCGATTCTGATGAAGAGTATATCGAAGAAACTACTCATCAGAGTGGTGCTTTTTCAAAAGAAGCCATGGAAAAATCATTCATTAGTATCTTGAAGACGATCCTTACGAAAAACTAACAAATCCAGAGACACTGAAAGCTGAATTTTCATTATTTGAGGCAACGAATTACAGGATAAAAGATTTTCTCTTTGGTGCCAAGAAAGCTGTAAAATCGACCTCAATATCTGGTGAACGATTATTTTCAATTTCAGGCAAATTTGAGTTCAAAATAAGTCTTACTGAAGTCAAAATAAGTCTTAACCTTCAGTGAATGTTTTATGTTTTTAAAAATGCTATTCTCTTAGGTAAAATTAAAATCAATGAAAATGATATAAATATTATTTAAAATTTTGTTTTAGTTTGCGCTATGATGTGTAAATATTATGTATTAATATTATTCACACTTTAATATTGATTTCGTTTTATTTTATATAACTTAGAGAAAATATTTTACCTATTCTATTTTTGACCAATATTCAAAACCAGCTAAAACCGGTTTATTGGAAATATGGTATTCGAAAACCGGTTTTTGTCTAAATCGTATATTTGATCATTCTTCTGAATTATGAATTTTATAATAGTCATCTAGAAATGGACACTAATCTAAATAAAATGAACTTAATAAGAACCTATATTATAAAATGTCTAAATTAATTAAAACTAGAATTTCTAAAAAAAATTAATATTACACCGTTACTAATGAATGCTCCGTTTTATAAATCAGACGCTTAAATAATGCCACACTAATTACTAAAAAAAAAAAGAACGATGATTTTATTTACAAGGCAAATATACACAACAATCAGTCAAACGATTATCGTCTAAAAGACTTGATCAACAAGTCGACGTTGTTAACATAACAGATATGACAGGTGGAATGGCTAAAGATGGGGACATCCGTTTCCGTGGCAGGTGGTCATTTCAGGAGCACGTCATCCTGAAATAAAATAAGAAGTTTATGTCAATAAATCCGACGGGTGCAAGGCATGCTTACAAAGACTTCAATTGAAAATTAAAACAATTTTTAAAAATAAATGAGGATTTTTATGTTGATGCATTGCACGAGTTTTAAAAATCGACGTTTAATGCCAAAATGTCGCCATGGTACTTTTTCACTACCATTATTGGCGAAAAATCGCCAATATAATTACACACACACACACATATATATATACATACACATACATACATGCATACATACATACGTACATATACACATACATATATAAGTGTGTGTGGCTGAATAAACTGCAAATCGATGGCTGATATTTTAATTTTGGGCAATAAGTTATTTTATTTACAAAATATTACAGAGATTTCTTTATTTACATTAAGGTCTCTAGATTTGAACTCTTTTTTTATTCAAGCGTTGTATTTAACTTTTTCTTTGATAATATATTGACCTTATAGATAAAAAAGTTAATAATCTGCAAGTTAAGTGGATAGATTGAATTGAAAAATATTCATCAAAAATTATTATCAAAAGTAACTATTATGTTAAGCACTTCTGCTATAGTTTATTTGTAATCGTACTGCATAGAAATGAGTTGGCAAACTACCATTTTCCGGATACATACCCTTGATTTTGAAGTTGACTCTATTTATAAATAAAATCCAACGTAAACGGCACAGATGTTGACTGATGATTACTAACTGACGAATGCCAACGATCAGATGTAAAGAAACCACCCTCTAAAACTAGACTGACAGAGACTCTTACAACTGTCTTTCACTCAATTTATTGTTTTAGTTTATTAACGGAGCGACGAAAATGTATTGAAATCCTCGGGGAAGGGCTCGCAGTTTCACCCAAATCTTTAATCAGTCAGGAGCAGGAAAATGCAAAAGAACAAAGCAAGCAAACAAAAAATGTAAAGAACAACAGAAATAGGTTTCACCGTTGCCATCTGGGTAATCGATGAAACCTGATATTCATATCTTCCCAAACTATTTTCTAACAAAAATTATCTTTGCATCATTTTAAAAATTTCATCATCGTTTTAAATGGTGTCTTTTAAATGATAACAGCTTCTTTTTTATAATGTGAGCAGTAAATTTTTTTCTTCAATTAAAAAAAAATCCATTTAACTTGACAAATAATCTGTAGTATAGCTTTTATGTGATTTAATTATTTTTAAATTTGTTTTTAGATAATTATTTTATTAGTATGGTAATTCTTTGTATACTCATTCATATGTATAAATGAATACTGAACATAGATGGCGCCATATGCTCCAACCCATAAGTGTGTTTGGCATGTGATTGTGATATTTTTTATAAACAACCAGATTCAGTGTTGATGTGAAACGGGTGCAGGTAGGCACACGCTCGCTCTCCGTTAGCGGCAAAAAATGTTATTTGTTCGCCCGCTGTTAGCGGACAATCTGTACTTCGATAAAAATATTATGTGTTTGTATATCTGTGAGCGTCGTCTATGTGTGTGTGTAATGAAAATAAGCAAAAAAAAAGTAAAGAAGAATCTTTTCATTGGAATAAATACACACACCCTGCAACAAACAATAGTTCATAAACCTGCTATAAACAAAAGTCATCTATAAGAGCACTCAGGTGTATACTTTTACCCATCATTCACGTTGAAGAAGGATTTTTCCCTTCATTCCGTAGCTCTTTAAATTAAATATTCTGCTATTTATGACCATTTCACTTTGTTGAATTCATATTTTTCATTCGTAACAAATAAAAGGGTAAATTTAAAGTATATGCATTCCTCGCTAAACGTTTAACAGATTAAAAAGTCAATAATTTTGGCGAATAAGCTAGCTGCTAAAAGTAGTTCATTGAAAATGAAAATTCAAACTATCATGTTTTTATTTACAGAGATCATAAAAGGTATTATTCTCATTAAGACATATTTCTTTCTTAAAATATTTTTAACCCTATAATTAGTTGGTTGACAATATACTTGCATTATTTTTCAGATAAAAAGAAATTTATAATAAATTTTGAATTGGCCTGATTTCCCATTGACTAAACTCAAGCGTAGCAGTTTGTACTGCAACCACGGTTTTATGCAGTTCCAATAGACTATCAAAAACTTTTAAAGAAATCTGACCAGTGAGATTTACATATTAGTTGGAACTTATTGTACTGATTGCAGCATCATTTCTGAAAATAAATTCATTAAATGCGCCTTGAAGATCCTGAATATTGACAATAATATGATAATTCTTTTGCACAAAAATCTTTCGAACATAATTTTCCTGACAAAATGCAAGATCATTGTTCAAACTAATAAAGTCTGGTTTAAAAAAATCTTTTTAATATTTTTGTTGATAAAAATGAATTAAGATTAATACTTATAATGGAATTTACTTTTCTTATGAGAGATTTTATATAACATTCTCAATAAACGCTTTACCGGTGGCTTAGTTCTCGCTTCTGAACTTGTCCTCGGCTTCCCACAGCATCTGCAGGGCTCTCTGCGCCTTCTCCTCGGCTTCCTCGTTCACATGGAGCCGCCCCAGCTCCCGCTTCCTCCGACCCGCACCGGCAGGTGCCCCCGTGCCAGCCAGGGTGGAGCTGATGCTGTCCCGCATCCTGCAGAGGGAAAGAAGATGCGTTAGTTCTTTGAACAGCCGCACATATGCGCGACATTCACATGGTAAGGATCACTTATTGCATTGTTGAGTCGCGCCAATGGGGAGATTCATTTCAATTTTTAACTGTGCATCAATGTTAGCTGTAAACCAAACTATATTTGTAAAAAACGTGGATTTTTTGAGCAGCCCTTGCAGTTATTGTACTGACGTGGTAGACGATACATGCTGAAAAAACATCCAGCAGATGTTGAAGTTTCTGTGAATTATTTTTAAACATCGCACAACCTAATTAAATGAATGAATTTTTAAACTGAGTGCGCTTCATTTACGCATCTAATAGCCTTGAGAGCCCTTTTACGACACGCCTGGGCTACGTCTGGACTACTCTAACCCCGGTCGCAACACGGGAGCATGGTAAAAACTTGCCTAGACTTCTTAATTGCACTTGGCGTATTTTCACCCGGTCACACCATACATTTTCAATTGATCTCCTCACACGTTGAGGTGGAAGGCAATGAAAAAGCCGACTCCTTGGCCAGGTCCAGGGTGTGAGCCATTGAGGGAACTCATACAACTGACCTCTTGCCCCCCCCGATGGCACGCGGATAAAACCTCGCATACATGAATGACCAGACCCCAGCTACAGCAACACTGATGGGAGTCCAAAGGGCCATCACCGGATACGGTACAACCCTGCCCGTAGGAAGTAAGTTCCATCATCGATGGGAGGGCCAGTGCCCTCACGTATTAAGCGGTGTTAGTACGTGCTCCCCCTTCAGACCCCTCTTGCGGTTTTCTGGGCACCTTTGATACCTGTCGACTTTACCGAAAATTGGCCGGTAAAACGTTCAAACATCAAACAACCCCAGAAAACCGCAAGAGGGATCTGAAGGATGAACGCGAGGTTGGAAGAGGGTTGGCGAGATCCACCCACCATATCGGAAGCATCTCATCCTCATTTCGATGTGTCCCCCTGGTGAGGGAGTCATTTGGGAAGCTCATCTTTGGCAAGATTTCTTCCCAGACAAAAATAGAATTGAAGAAGCTTTCAAAAACCCCTCCCAACCACTCATGGTATTTCACACAAAATTCGGGCGGGTCCTTACAGCTTAGAGCCCACCAACTGCTTTCCCGCGCTTCTTGAGTGGCCATACTAGATCCTCCTTTTTTCGGCCGGGCCAAAAAAAAACATGCCCTGAGTCCCATTGGTGCACGGCATTCGTGGCTTCACCCTGTCCATGTTTTGGATTGTTTGGGTCTTAAGAGAGACGAAGTCCTTCGTGACCCTCCACTGTTTTTGGACTTTTTTTTTTTTTTTTGATGTTTTCGGATTCAGGGGATTGTCAAGTTCAACTGGACAATTCCGAGATTAGAGACAACAACAACAACAGAAATTTGGTTCTAAACACAACATGAGGCGAACATTGATCCATTAACGCTTTCTTGATCGGGAATTTTACACAGAAGCTATATCATGCCGCCGGTTATTATCATGTAATTGAATAGGGAAGTAAAACGTTCTAAATAAACTCCAATATATTTTATTTATGTGGAATGAAGTGAAATGAAACTTTGGACAATTTTTTTTATATAGCTGTTGATAATATTTTTTGTTTAATAAACTGTATGGCAATCCCCAGCGTGTAATGGTACACAACAAGTTTCGCAGACACTCTCTACTAGTTGGAACATGTAGAACATACTCAACTAGTTGGATTTGTTTTAACGCCAGTGATTATTTGTCACGCCAGCCATATTGCCAGTGAACTTATTTCAAAATCACTTGGACAGTCAGATAAAGTATCCGCGTATAATTCATAGAAAAGTTCTTCGCCGATACGTTCCGTCACGGTTGAATTTTTGGAATGATACTGAAATTATGATAAAAACCTAAATAACAAAAAAAAGTTTTTTTTGTGTGTGTGTTATAAAGCGGACAGACTCAACATGATATTCTAAGCGTTTGCAGTATTCTATATCGCCCTGGGTGTCATAAATTGAAATAGAGGATGAAAATGCAACGACGAGTGACCTTGTCGCCAGTCAGCAACGTTTGGGTATGAAAAGACGGGTTAACCCGTCACCGGTCAGCAATGGTTGAGTAAGAAAAGACGAGTCAACTAGTCGCCGGACAGCAAAGTGTCATTATCTCACCTGTTGAAGAACATCGGGATCCGCCCCATGAAGTTGGCCATCCCGATCATGAAGAGGATGGGCTGAATGAGGGCGCCCAGGGTGGAGAGGCCCCCGATGAACTGCTTGCCTTCGGCCGGCGCTTGTCTCTTCGTCTTCCCCTGCGACGGCTTGCAGAGGGCCTCAAGGACCAGGGCCGAGAAGAGGAGGGCGGCGAAGACGGAGAACTGCAAGACCTTCATGCTTACTCTGAGGAAGAAAAAAAGAAGTCGATGAAGTTTCTACTCAGGAGCAGAAACTACTTGCTTGTTTAGAAATGACATTTAAAGTTTTGTTTTAAGCTCAGACTACGTTCGAAGAAAATTTTTGGAAAACTTGGATTTTAAAAAAAATAATTTAAAATTATGGTTTTTACATGTATTGTCAAATATATTTTAAAATATTATAAACAAAATAAACTTATTTGAAAATATAATACATTTTTGAGAAATAGGAAAATGTGCAGTAAATTTTAATGAAATTCAACCCAAAACATTTAATTCTATGCATAAAATGGTAATGCAGAAATTTTATCTTTCTGTGTACACAAGTTATAGAATAGAATAATGAATGAAATGAACCAAAAATCTATGAAAAATCTTGAGAGGCAAAGAAGTGATGGGTAAAAATATACATTTATATGCCTTTTTTCCATAAATTCATAACTTAATTTTTCTAAAATCTCTTATAAATGAAAAAGTATTTCACCCACAATAAAACTTTTGGTTCGTTTCATTGCTCATATCGTTTCAAACACGCGCTAAATTTTTTAATGTAAATATCTCTATTAGTTTTTGAGATATCGTGTGAACGGTGGAGAATTTTTACGAAAAATAAAGTTTAATGGAAATTGAAGACAAAATTTATTGGAAAAATGTGTTTTGCTTAAAATTCCCCTGGGTGATAGGTCAGAACTTTTTTTCCAAACAAAGATGAACTGTTTTGGAAAGAGGAAATTCTGAGCTACAAGAATTAACAATAAAAAAAAATATTTGCCAATGTAGTCAATAATCAGTGATTTAGTGCAAAGAAGTTATGGGTAAAATTGTATATATATTTGTATTTTTTTTATAAATTCACAGCTTAATTTTTCTAAAAAAACTGTTAAATGAAAAAGTGTTTCACCAACAATAAAACTTTGGGTTCATCTCATTGCCCGTATTATTTAAACAAACGCTGAATTTTTTATCTAAATACCTCAAATAGTGTTTAAGATAATATATTAGCAGTGGAGAATTTTTATGCAAATTAAGGTTTTCAGAAAACTGAAGACAAATTTTAGCTGAAAAATATGTAACCCTGGGCAGTAGGTCAGACCTTTGTTTTCCCAGAGAAGATAAACTGTGTTGGAAAACACTTTATCTTCTCTGGGACAAAGTGACTTTCATCTTTCCAAAAAAGTCTGATCCACAAGAAATAACAATTTTTAAAAAGTCACCATTGTGGCCAATAACCGGCATTTTAAACATAATCGGAAACCTTACAAAGCAGTAATAATGTACACTCAAAGCATGTGGCTAATATCGTTGCAATGCACTTGTGTAAAAAAGCAGTCACTAAATAACGAAAATCATTATTTCAAAATATATCTAAAAGAATTAACCTTAAATATTGATTGAAATTTGATTTAAAAAAATGCGCTGAAACAAAATTAGTTTGCTGGGAAAGTGAAAGCTCTGAATGATATTTATAGAGCCGCACTTAATATACACCAAATACACAAGCTTAATTTGCACATTTTTTATTTCAGATGCAATAAAATCATTTTAAAGAATCGATCTTCTTAGTTATCTGTATGCGTACAGTTTCAGCTGCTGAAATACACGAATTCTTACATCTTTGTAAATTTATTTCAATACTTGTGGTGACAAAACATTTCTCAGTTTGTTTTCAGGAAAACAAAATTATTTAAATTTAGCCCTTAGTGGTTTGATCGGCGATTCCTGACATAGAAATCCACTAAACTCTCTCCCTCCTCCGTTTTGCCAGTGGATGTTAAGCTTAATTAACCATGCGTCCGTTTCGACAATGTAAATCTCCGAAGCTCCCGAGATGTCGTGTTCGAAGCGGTAAGCATGTTATGGACTGATTGTTCGTTCCTATTTTTAATCGCCTCGAACCGGATAACACGCAGACTGATTTGCTGACAGTTTTATTAGTGTCCACTTGAAATGACTGCAACAAGATCCGTCTGAAGCATATTTTATGAACTGAACGATTTTAAACGATGATTGAAACTGTCAATAAAGAGAGCGGATTCTCTGGATTAAGCGGGAGAATTTCGATTCTTAGCCCCATTTCGAAAGTACATTGGAGTTGCGAATAAAATGCTCCAATTTTCTCTCCAATGCAAACAGTTCACATTGTAATTAACCCTTTACTTACTGACGGTACTTGATAGTACCAATTCAATCTACCTTACATCTTTACTATATGACTCCTTGTATACAACCGACCACCCCACCACCACTGAACGTAGCAGTATCGAGAGGATTTGTTGGGGTCGACTGCTGACTTTACTACATGACTATTAGCTTCTATTAATTTCTTGTTATTTGGATTACATTATCTTTCTTCTTCAGAATGTCGTCAACAAAAACATTCATACGAAAAACTATTTTTGTTGATGGTATTCTAAAGAAGACAGAGAATGTAACCCAAATAACATGAAATTAATAGAAGCTGAAAGTAAGAATTGAAAATATTTAACGAATAGTTTAATTAATTAAGACATTTCTGTTAATTACATTTTCTTCTTTGACACCCTGGGATTATTCTGCGAAGGAAACTAAATGACTGATGCAAAAATGAACTTGAAAAATAAATGGCAGCTTAATTCTGTAAATGAAGGGTTAAACAGAATATCAAAAGATCCAATAAAACGTATTATTTTCATAATATTATGTTTCTTCTAGTAAATATTTTGAATATTTATAAATGAATACTCTGGATCAGGGTTGGCTGATCGATGGCATGTGTGCTCTGCAAAACGGCTTGCGTGTGACTTCATTTGACTAGCTGAATTTGTCACCATTCGATTGGATGGAAATAGAAGATTTAAAATGGAACGGACTAATTTCCAGTCTAGTTCAGTGTGGATTCAAAAATGTATTGGATCGAGTTGGAAAAGTTGGAATGGATCGAAACAGAAAAGTTAACCAGTAACATAGGTGAAACCACCAGTGAAGAAAGTTCGGAAACACGGAATTTGAAAGAAGCTGGCTCGTGCTATTGTAAGCACATTTTCATCTATGCTAGCGAGTGATTTTCAGCGATGAATGACAATAAAGACTCGCTCAGAAACTGTTTGGCAGATGACTTCCATTCTGCATGTATTCTGCTAAAAAAAAACAAAAAAAACTTACGATCCTGATATGAGTTATTTGTCGCTTAATTTGCAACAACAGAAGTCACACTCATGTTGCTTTTATTTGAGTTACACGTATAACTAAAACATTCACTACTATGCAGTGCGAAATGTATTATTTTCGTAGTAGAGTCTTGAGTTGTTCGTATTTAGTTTTCAGAATAATCAAGAGCCGAAATTATTTGCCCGCAAGTCTATACCACGTTAGACATTTATTCAGAACAAAATGGTAAGTTAATCCATAAAGGTTCCAACATTATATGCTGTGACAGACTTGACTTACGCTGTCTGGTTAAAAATGTTTGATTAAGTTAAATAGAAATGGAAATGGCGAGGAAGGTATTCATACAATATTTAATCTCAAAAAGAATTGAGAAAATCATTCACCTAAATGATTCAATATTAATATAATACAGAATGTAAAATTAAGATTTCAAAACATTCTATACTATCTTTAGAGTGTTAAAGAGGCAGGCGTACTAACGCTACTCCGAGTTCGAAATGTATCATTTGTAGTGCACGGTTTTGAAAGAATTTTCTTCAAAACATCGTGTCGAAGCATAAATTAAAAGGAAACAAAAATTATAAATGAAACAAAATTTATACACATATCCCAGATGAAATATGATTACTGTCTAAATACGCACGATGATTATTTTCAAGTGGTAAACGTCATCTTTTAATATTTTTGCAATGAACGATTTAAAATTTTATATGAAAGGTTTTGGAAATACTTTTTCAATATGAAATTGGAAAGCACGTTGCAGAAAAGCGATGGGATATATCTTGCCTCAATAAAAATAAAACAGTCACCATACGATGGAATATGACTATCCTTCCAGTGACCTATTAGTCATGAGAACTGTTTCCAGATTTTAGGAATGATGCCACTTAAATTCTCACAACAGTTATGATGTACGTTTGGAAGAGAAAAATAAAAACAATAAACTTTAATAAATGAGCCATGTGCCATTTTTGAAAACGTCTTGCATTTGTATGCAAAAGTAATCTATCATGAATTTTCATTAATGACAAAATTGAAATGCGTTGGCAGGTTATAGATTGTCTCTGTTCAACAAATAATTTTTAAAATGTTCCAGAATGCGTCATAACTGATCTAACTTTACTTCAGGTCTGTTTATCGCTATCGACTGGGGATATGAAATTTTTTAAAAAATAAATAATACGGTATTCATTAAAAAAAGAATCTAAATACATACAATCTTATTGCAATCTTGCAAAATATCCGACCCAGAGTATATTGACGAAATCCTTAACGTTTGTGTGGATCGTTAAGGATTTAACAAATTGCTAATATAATTGAAAGGATAATTTTTGAAAATGAAGATTGTGCAACATTATTTGTACTACAATATTTTTGATAGTAACTGCGAAAAACTATAACATTTAATTAAAATTTAAAAACCACAGAGTTGGCCTTCCCAAAATTTTCTTCCGTCATCTTTAATTAAATTTTTACCTCTGCGAATGACTTTCATGATATTTGTGACATATAGCTACAAAGTATTAACCGTTCACTTTGATGTAACATTTCTACAGAATCTATTGTCTCCTTGGCGAGTAATTTGGCGATGTGTCCTCGGTAAATAAATGCAGTTAAGGCTCGATTTTTAAAAAAAATTTTAGATAATAGTACTATTCCTATAACCCTTCCGCAGGTGTAAGCAATGAGCTGACCCAGTTTCATCGCAATCTGGTGAACGGTTTAGGAAGGCATAAGAGACATATAGACAAGCATTCATTTTTATTTATATAGATTTTCTCGGTAATGAGTCCATAATTACTCATGAACCAGTAGATTACAGGCCGTCGAATAGAGTGAAAATTTTCGCTATGAAAATCCAGAGTGCGCAAGATTGCTTAACAGAGCATACTCTCTGCATCAATGACTGAGAATAAAATTTTATAATCCAAAATACATTTTAAAAAAAGTGTTAAACATTCTAGTCGTTTTTTTAAAAAAGAGAGATGCCTTTAATACTACTAAGCTACTTAAAACATTTATTTAGGAGAAAAGATAATATGCATCACTGAGAATTAATTATCTTACATAATGTTGTTGATCACCATGTCATGGCGAGGTGTCATTGGGATTGCTTGACAGGTGTCTGTAACAGATTTTCTTTCTGTTTAAATCTCGTGTACCTCATTTCACGTTCATGCTACCACTACCATTGTTTTTTAATCACTAATTACTAATCGTCGTTTTAGAGGATTTTAATCGCTCTTTTTTTATATTTTATGCGTGAACATTTGCAACACTATCATGTCGTGTGAAGCAACTTCTTGCGTGCAGCCGACCACCCCGCCACCACAGAACGTAGCAGTATCGACAGGATTTGTTGTGGTTCAGTGCGTATTAGGTAAATATTTGCGTATTAGGTGCGTATTAGATATTAGCGATATCATTCAGCTAATATCGTTTTATCAGGTGCCGCCTCGTTTTCTCATTACTTCTGCAAAATATCATTCCATTATTAATATTGTGTGGCCTCTTGCAGCTGAGCATATATCGGAATAGGGTGATAAAATGAATTAAACATTAAAAAAATATCATTCATATTGTATTTTCTTATATAGTTAGGTTGAGTTCAGTTCAGTTGAGTGTGTTTTTAAGGCACAAAAGTCATCTTCGGCTAAACTGTGCCACATCCTTGAAATTAAAATATTGATATCAACTTGTAATCAAACCACAATATGGAACATTTACAAAATCCAAATATCTAAAATTGCTGTTGTTTCTTATGACATTTGCCATCTGACAAGCCAGCTGTTTCGAAGACAGCGATTTACGTCGATAGGGAGTGTCTCTTGTTTTAGCCGCTCCAACTAAAGCCAGGAATACGACTTTGCCGCTCACGCATCACTCATTGCAGAGCCCCTTATTACAGGGGAACACATTCACACATCTAACAGATAGAACAAAGAATGACAACCATGCCCGAATCGAGACACCCAGATCACGGGGAAGGCGCTCTATTTCCAGTGGCGGTTTTTCGTTTCAGACCACAGGCGCTGAAATATTTTTGAGGCCCCTCCCCGCTATTGTTGACAAAAAAGTAGCAATATAAACTTATATCTTTATCTTGATATTTATTCTGTGACACCGTTATGTAGTGAAAGGTAATTCCTAATGCATTTGTAGCTTTTTTTCTTATTTGTACAGATATTATGCCTTTTATCGACCCATTCTATATACTAAGTCTCTCTTTAGTGTGCACCTGCTACATAAAAATAACTATGTTCAATGCTTGGTAGCTGACAGGCTTATTCTGTTGAGAGCTTTGGACGATTTTTAACATCATGCACCGCTCCATTTACTGAGAGTGTGTAAAAATATATGAGTGTGTCACCCAATAAAAAATGGGCTTTCATTTAAAAGCACATTATGTGCGGGTCCATTTTGCAGCGGAATTGTACCGGGCGTTTTGCGCTTAAATTTAGTTATTCAGTTCAATCTCAATAGACTGAAAATTATTGCATTTTTCAATCCACTTTTCGTATTTTATATTGAAATATATAAATAACAACCACAAGATTTTTGTAAACAAAAAACATATTTTTAGTGGATAAATTTATAATAGTATCGTAAATATGAACAATCAAATAGAAATGGTAGTATATAGTTTTAATTTTTTTCAAATTATGTTATATACAAGCATTTTTACGTTATAAAAAATGAGAAGAGCAATAATAAAACAAATAATGTTTTACAGTGTTCAAAGCATTTTCCTCTACACGGCCAAATTCCCTCATTTTCGCAAGGATAAATAAAAAGTTCATTTTAAATCTAAATTGATTTTCTTAATCCACCTTCCCGTTCCGCATCGACTGATGTAAAAACTAGTTTTTATTTGTCTAAATTTTTCCAGAATCTATGAAGTAGACAAGAACATTCGTTTTCCTGTCTATATCGTTATTTTTGCACCCACCAACAAACCATATTGTTACATTAACCCGTCCTAGTACGTGACCCGCGCTCAAGTATTAATTGTCAGAAAACGTACTAGTACGTGTCCCGCTACAATATGTTAAGTCAGACACAGTAGAAAAAAATGAAGAAATGAGACAGAAATATAAAACCATTTTATGTAGATTAACATAAAACCAAAAGTCGTTTTTTTTTAATGTGTAAATATGTGGCATTTCTATCAGATTTCGTGTTTTCAAATCACGAATTACGTCCATTTAGTTTTCTAAAATTTAAACATCGAAACAGAGTCAGTGACGTTTTTCAAAATTCATTTATCGAATTGTATGCACTAGGGTATTTATTATTTTTTTATCGTCATTCGAAGATAATTCCATCGGCTGTGATCACATTTATTGTTTATTATTATTTTAATAGAAATGCGGTTTTCACGCATTAAGTGACGACGTATGAAATGAATCACGAAGCAAAACTTCTAATGAGTTCTTTGCTCTGTAGCAGAAAAAAAAATTATAATTGCGATTTTTAAGATTTTTTTTTCCTTCCAAACAATCTAATCTTGCTTTCAAAAGGAATTTGGCACAAAATCCATTTCTATTTGTCAACATAACGAAAGCTGCAATACGGTGGGGGGGGAATTAATTGTCCTTAACAAATGTCAGGGAAGAAAAAAACAAATTCTTGGAGCATTCTTTCCACAACATATTAACCCTCGTGTCAAACGCGGCGAATAAGGTTACAGGTAACGACCAAGATGGAAAGCGACTCGTCAGAGCCTTGACCATGGTTCTTCTCTGATGGCCAATGACTTCGTGTCGGGGAAGTAGGCCACTGGGGGGGGGGGGGTTGATCGGGATTCCCCCTAGGGCAATCGAAAGCGCGGGATCAACAGCCCCATCGAGAGGAAAGTAAAAACTAGGTCTGTCCCTCCATTGTTTTGGCGACGGACGCCGCGGTCTCTGTGGAGGAAAGAGGAAGGAATTCCTCAGTGGGTGGAAAATAGAATCGTTTGCCCCGTGGACGTCAAACTGAAAGCGCGGATTAAAAATCGTTTGAGAAAGTGGGACTCGCTCTTACCCCATTGCGCTAATTGGATGCCAAGTTTACCGTTGCTTGAACAGGAAAAGTTATCGATGATACGGGCTTGCCTGTGCGCAGTGAAATCGTTGGCAAGATGAAGCGATAAGTTTATTTTATCAGTAGAGACATACATTGCTTTGACAGGGGTGAACGAGCTTTTTCGTTTAAAAAAATTATGTATGCATGTATTTAAAAACATTGTCCTTTAAAAATTGATTTTTTTCCCCCTTTTGCTGCCTGATTATTAAAATAAGAATATTTTGAAGATCAAACTATTTTTTTCAGGGGAATGTCAACAAATAAGCGACATTTGTGCAACATTGACGATTAATATTGCTTCAATTGTAACGTACATTAAAAACCGTCATTATTGTTATCATGCAATATATTGGCCAGTTCTAATTCGGCTACAGGAAAGTTATAGATTTTGTTTGAAATGTCTGTCGCTGTTTCAAATTTATGGGAAGGTCTGATATAAAAGAATAATATAAGACTTAATATATGAATGGTGAAATCAACAGGCAGTAGCAAGATCAGCGAAATGCGAGAATTTCAGTGTTTTTTACGCGAAGGTGAAGAATGTGAGCTCAAATCTTTCGAAGATATTTAGCAGGATATAAATTTAGGAACAAATACCGTCAATGGCGAAGCGTGTAGGCCAGTGGAAAAAAATTCTTTTGCTACATAATATTGTGAATCTGCCATATGTATACACCTATTTATATTAATTGTATTTATTTAATAAAAAGAAACTGAAATAGAATTTTTCTTTGTTGACCCGAGTAGGAATTGACTTAATTTTTTTATTATTTATATTACTTGTTAATTTTCTTTTTGCGTAATGAAGACTTCATAGTTTATTTTCCGTCTTGAGAACTTTCTCATTTTTCAGTTTGATTTTCATTGGAAACTTCTATTCGGGCAAGAGGACTCGTGCTGTGTTATCTTTGCGATGTTTAATAAATTTAAGGTCAGAGTTCATGATAAATTGTTAGGTAATAGTTCTAAGAAAAAACCGGCTATCTCTTTGTGAATCATCTACAGAAAGAAAAAACCTCATTATTCACAATTATTTTCCACATCTTTGCTACATTCCAACATCCAGTGTATTTTTTCTCCTTTCAGTGACTTCTGGTGGGTGGCGTTATCTGACCGTGGTTCAAAATGACGAGGTCTGTCCCAAAATAGCCCTAATGCTGCTTCACAATGGGACGTTAATATAACTAAACTAAACTGGCGGGTGATTTTTGCATAATTGCAGTCGGATATTTTCACTACCGCCATAAAAGAAATAGAAAGGAGCTACTCAAAGACTGAGTCATTTGTCAAAGTAATCGACCGTCATATGAAGTCTGCCAATCGCGATCACTCACTGCCAGTCAAGTATCCTTTCAAGTCAACTGTCAAGTCAGTCATGGCTCATCAAATCTGCCGTCAAGGCGAGAAATCAATCAGCTTTGGCGCGCGGTGTGGATAGGAATATTAGATGCAAAACTCGTGCTAATTTTGTTTAACTATGTGTATTGTGCAGGGGGGTAGGGATTCACTGATTCCAGATGAAGATGCAGTGTTTATTGCAAGAAATTTGCCGTGTAATCTATATATAAAAGCATTCACCTAGAACGTTGAAACGAACTTGATTGTGTAACTGTGAATGTCCTGCTAAAAAGCACAGGAGAAAAAAATGGCAAGAGCTGAAAATGCTAAATGCCATGGCATTAAGTACCATCACTTTATTAGCCTACTGTGAATGAATAACCAGATTAAAATCTTTGGGCGTCACTTTCGGCTTTATCCATCATTGCCGCAAAAAAGAACTAAGCGCTGTTAAGCCGCTTTTAAAAAATCAAACTGGCATAAATAAATGTAAAATAATACTTTAGCTTATAGTTATTGTCAGAGTGACTTTCTTTATATTTCCAGAACGTGGGTGATTCTACTCTTACCCATATGGTGAGTACTATAACCATCATCAAAATTTTGAAAAATCTTCACGTTTCAGATATCTTGCGCTCTTGCCTCCTCCCCCCCTCCAAAAAACATTTAATAATTTCGAAAGTTTTTTAGTCTTCCTGGATTGAAACAAGTTATAGAATTATTTTAATTCATTTCCTACTTATTTTCTTATATTATTTATATATATATCTTATATTTATCATCGGGAATCGCATCAGTAGTCTTAGAGCTTGGCGACCAAACATAAATTGTTGGAAAATTTTAATTAATTAATCAATGTTTGAAAAATACTGTATTAACATCGAGTGTTATCCACTACAAGTTTATAAAAATATATTTGAACTCGAGTTGATGAATAAAAAGTATTTTATAAACGATTAACAAATTGACCTATATATAT
>JAPMOQ010002089.1:729951-755470 GCA_026543055.1 Argiope trifasciata | reverse complement strand
CCTTTCAGATCCTGGTGTGCGTCCCATTCGAGGGAAATGCCTTTCAGTTCCTGGTGTGCGTCCCATTCGAGGGAAATGCCTTTCAGATCCTGGTGTGCGTCCCATTCGAGGGAAATGCCTTTCAGTTCCTGGTGTGCGTCCCATTCGAGGGAAATGCCTTCCTGTTCCTGGTGTGCGTCCCATTCGAGGGAAATGCCTTCTGGTAATGGTTTGTGTCCCATTCGATCCCAAATATAAAAAATTAAAATCCGTCATTTAAATTAAAATGACATTAAAATTAACATTCATGACCATTTATTACAGATTTACTAAGATAAGGTGCTCGAATATTCGTTCTTAAATACTTTCGTGAACAATTTTCAGATATATTTAAAACAATGCCGCAGAAACTGATTTATGTAGGGGCTGACATCAAGACAAATTGTTTAAGAATAAAAAAATTAATTCAAAGTTGAAAGGAAAGTTAGAAAAAATAGGGAATCATTCAGCGTTGGTTCCAAGGTGAGCGTTATGGCGACCGAATAGTGTTTCGGTATCGCTAAGCGTTATGGCGAACGAAGAGAGTGTTCTTTGTTCGAGGTCACCAATGTGGTGGATTGGATTGTAGAGTCGCGAAAATGTGGAGATTGAATTCCACCAAGGCTCGAACTATCAACCTTATAATTTGCAGTCTCGTGACATATCTTCTAGAGGAAAGTGATCACCAATGTTTAGTGATATTTACTGGCTTAGTAAGATACCACTGAAATACTCCCTCACCAACCGGCTACAGCGTTTTGGTCTCGCCAACCCGGAGGGTACTCAAAAGGTGGGGGATCTGGCTCCTCCAATCGATTATGGGACGTGCTTACTATGGGGAGGGTTGTACCGTGGTTGGTGATGGCCTTTGGGACTCAACTACAATTCCAGCCAGTGTGTCTGTAGCGGCGTTCCGGTCATTCAGTATGTTATCCATATGCCTTCGGGTGAATCAGTAGTAGCACTCACCTTAGACTTTTTATCGGGTGTGAAGCGCCATCCAAACATTTTCTTGTATATTAAAAATGTGAGTGTCATCCATGAAATTTAAATTCTAGTTTTAATAACTGCCTTCTTTTTTAAAAAAAATGACTCTTTTGAACAGAGTCAGTTGCCTTTTCTGCAACGTTAAGCTACTTTTTATCTTACCGGAGGGAATTTCGAGCTGCCCATTCTGCATCGGGATCTTGGGCCAGAAATTCGAATTCCCGTAGCATCGAAATGCCACCTTGATGCTTATTTCGGCCAGGGAGAGTGTTTTGGCCACGTACACTAAAAGTGCGGTAGAAAAACAGTGAAAACATTCGATAAACAAAGCTGTAAATCAAACCGGCCGATAACTTTCGAGAGATCACAAGGCTTTGTTCCACGGGTACGGTTATGAGTGAGAACAATAGTCGTCAACTCCGCAGCCGTGTAAATGGAAGAGTAAACGACCATTTGTGTCCAATCAGATGGATCAGTGATAGAAAATTTGGAAAAATGTCACGCTCGACAACATCTTCCATTGATTTTCCATTTGATAAGATGTCTTCTTCTTTTAAAAAGCGTTTTGTTAATAAATCTTGATTAACCAATAACTTCAACGTAGAACACAATTTGCTACTTAATATGGGATGCCGATAGTTGGCATTTGAATCAGACTGATCAAAAAACGCTGTCATAAATAAAATAACCTAGTCGCCTGTGGCGACCTTCTTGTTCGCCCAGATTATTGACTTTTCAGGTAATCAAGTGATTTATAAGGAATGCTTTTTGTAAAAAGTTTCACCGTGTTATTTGACGCGACTGAAAAACTTGAATGGAATCGAATCACTTTACCGCAAATTATTGAACAGTTTGAAAAATGTGAGTTCGAAATAAAAATTCTACTAACCGAATAATGAGCAAAGACAATTTTTTAAGCAATTTTTCAATTTTCGAAGGAACGCGGTTGAACACTTTGAGAGAACAGTATGATTGCAACGTTCAGATTGAAACCAAAGTTAATTAAAAAGTATCTTGAAAATAGCGAAAAAGATTGTACGGAAATAAAGTTGGCATCATTAAAAAGATAGATTGTGAATTTTAGGATAATATATAATTTATTTCTGGGAAATGTGGTCACAGCGATTATCCATCTGTCTATGATTAAATTTTTTTTTTGTTAAGAATTTTTAACCGACACGGAAGAATTTCTAATAATATTTTCACTAGCTAAACAAAGCGCCAAATCAAGCGCAGCTGTAAAAACGTTCAGTGGGCCAGTAGGAAGAGTCTGTTTACATTTAACTGTTGCCATCTGACAAAAAATAATAAGAGCAAAAAAATAAGTGTCACGTAGGTGGCGTTTTATATGCAGAGAAAGATAAGCAAAAAAAATAATAATAACGATTAAAAAATTCCCCAGGAAACGCTGGAAAACGATAGGGAAGTATCAAAAGTATGATCAACACATCTAAAATAATACAGGTATTTGGATTTCAAAATTGTAATATTTGTGGACTGACAGACCATCCACTGGTTGAATCAATAAATTAGTATTTGTTTATTAGTATTACGCATCCTCTTTGAATATTTGAAAAAATATTATTTTTCTTTTTCAAATTTTAAATTTCGAGAGGACAGACGAAAGGAGGAGACGCTTACATTTCACAATGTAGACTCGCTGTCTTACGAGACGCTTACGTGACAGATAATTAGTAATACAGAATGAAAAAAAAGGTACTTATGCACAGCAAAATTTTTCAGAGCAATTTATACTTCATGTAAGAGGCATAAATATTAAATGATGAAGAATAAATAAAAATTTTCTCTTCTCAAAATTCGGTAATTACTCTTTTGTAAAATAATAATTATCTTTTTTATATGAAAATGATTCTATTACATATATTATTAAATTTTGGGGCAATATTCCCCGTTTTATGCTTCCTGGTCACAATATTTAAGATTTTATATACAGATTTCTTCACACCTTTCTGAAAGCTTTTTTAACATATTAACCGAGTTATATCAATATGAAATTTTGAAGTTGAAATAAAATGCTATCAGAAATAGCAAAACTCTCATACACACGAGAAAAAAAGTTGAATTAAAAAGTATCTAATCGGAGAAATCCAAGGTCAAAGGTGAATACTGGAAATGTGCTCATCGTTTCTCGTCTTACCGCTTAATGAGATCTTCGAAATGTGATGTGTCTCAGAATATGTTGACGAACAATAGTTCAATTTGAAGCGTTTTTGAGACATTTTAAAATTCCTTTCACCGTTCCCTACAAATTTAGAAAACTTCCCCTACAAACAAAATCCAGTAACGCAAACTGGGGCAAAGGCCACCGTGGCCTGGTGATAAGGTCTCGGCTTGGGGACAGGAGGGTTTCAGGTTCGAAACACGATTTCACCAAAGAACCACCGTGCAACCGGGTCTGGGGCACGCGAAATCCGTCAGGACCGAACGTCCTCCCGCTGGTGTGGGGTGGAGAGGGAGGTGACTGCTCAAGTGTCGTCTTCGTCATCTGACAGCGGTTCAAAATGACGAGGTCCGTCCCAGAATAACCCTAGAGTCTCCTTAAAAAAGTGACGTTAATATAACTAAACTAAGCAACGTAAACTGCCCTAGTTAAAGAGATATTAACTGATATCTATTTAAATAGAAAATTGTATTCAGCAGAACGCTTAAAATAATTAATTTAATATTGTAATTCAATACATTTATAAATAATTGAATTTTTAAAACGAAAAAATAATTTATTATTTTTATTTTAGAAACACTCCGTAGTTATATGAGAATTTAAATGAAACAATGATCAAATACTTTTAGAAAATTATATTTTTGCAGAACTTAAACTGATCCTAATTATTCTAAAAAAATCTGTAAGCAACAAGCCGTTTCAAACAAAACTATTTTATTTTTATAGGAGAAAAATTTCAATCGTCTAACTCATTAGATCATTCATTTCAGTTCAATTTAAAAACAGAATGGAAGGCAAAGGACAGTGCAACTTATGAAAACTTAGTTTTGTTTTTCTTAGAATATTATGTAAATGTTATCCGAGAATGAAATATTATTAATTGCACGACTCATTGCAAGTTCATAATTAGAAGATTTTTGTATAAATAGTTTTTGAAGCAGGAAACACAGCAATAAATGTTGTTGTCAATACCGGATATGATGAGGCGGCTACAGCACACCGCAATATGTCCAAAAGCATTAATTTATTTTTGAATCTGAAAAGAGTACATGTAAAGAAATAATTATTATGGGTAATAATTAACGTTCAGCATCAGTAGAGAAATTATCGCATCGTCCAATATAAACAAACTAATTTGAAAGAAATTTTCCGTCAGAGGAACTTGAAGTTTTCTTTTGTGGGGAAAGGAACATTAGGATCCTAAATTAAAAACCTTAAAAAAAAAGAACATTAAAAATGATTCGCGGAAAAAATAGCTTCTATTGGTGGTTTGTATTTTTTTTTTTTTTATTTCCAGAAAATGTTTTAACCTTTTCGTTATAGATGCTTTTTTTTAATATTATATCTATATATATAAAACTCTTATGTGGACGCCAAATCAGGCTGAATTTGTTCATCGCAGTTTGGCAACACTTCGACCTTTCTCGGTTACATCCACACGCGGTTTGATATGATTTCGAGTGAACACGTTTGAAAAATGAAGGGACAACATTTTTTTACAATGAGTGCAAGTCGTGCCGAATCGATTTTAAAATGAAATCGTCGAAAAAGAGAAGACAGGGAGAATTAAAATTCTCGCGAATCATACACAAGAAGATCCAGTCGTTTCAAAGGTTCACTTTTCGAGTTTACTTTTTACCTTACATTTTTTTATTTCTTTCATTTTTTAATCCTATTCTGGAATGGACTGAGCTTGAATATAGCTGCTTTCAAACAATTTTTATTTTTGTAAATATCAATTTTTTAAACTCTGTTTTTGTGGTTATAGTTCCCAAATTTGAAAACCAGCCGGTTCGTTAACGTTAATACCCTTTAAAACGGTCCGTTAAATACTTTATGTAATGTCATTGTCAATTAAATCCTTTGTGTGGCTTGTCATTGTTAATTAAATACATTATGTAACTTGTCTCTTAATAGCTACATCATCAATATATTTTTAAGGTTCAGATTATGATAGTCATATAATTTTCATAGCTTATTCACTCATGCATTTATAAATGCTTTAAGCTCCTAATGTCTCTCTAATTATCTGTCAGCTCCCTTAAAATCTCATTATTAAATGAAAGCGGAGATGATTAAGCTGCAGTTCATGTAAAAACATTTTAAATTGAAACTATTCACTTTTTTAATGTCAATATGGAAAACAGAATCCATCAGCATTTGAATATTGTGTGTACTACAGAATAATTTTCATAGTTCATATAGTATCTCAAGAATTATTCAACAAAAATTTCTCAGATTCCCTTCTTTAATTGAATAATTAATAATTATAAATCAGTCAATTTTAGAAACTGACTTAGGTGATTGAAGTTTATCTCTTTAAGTATGTAAATAAGTATGAATTATGTGTTTAAGTATGATAATAAGTATGAATTATGTATTTAAGTTTGAATTGAATTTTTTAAAAATATATATTACGTGTTTTTTATGGTTGTGTCACAGAAGAAAGTATTCATTCGTTGCTTTTTTAAAGGTTTGTATTTTAACACTGGCAAGAAATTGAAACAGTTGAATCCGCACTTTTTACAAGGATCACAGAGAACTCTAAAGACAAGAATTTATCTTCATAAGGAAACGCTATTTTTGAAAAAGTACTTGATTTATGACAACGTAATCATTTGTCTGTTGCAATATCCAATAGTTGTTGCTCATAAACAAACTCCGGAAGGAAGTAAATTAAGAAAAATTTCACTAAAAAGAGACACGGAGGTAAAACCTTAAAATAATTCACCTCTTATTTTAAGGTTGGGAAATCCCGCCGGAACCATCCACTCGGCAGATCAAGCTCGAAGGAACTTTCACTTCCTCCGTGAACCGGATAATCGCCCGTTTCCGAACAGGTGACGTCACAGAGGTGGTCCAGTTCCTGACATCCTGAAGGAAAAACCGCCCGTGTTGGCTAGGAGTCCACTATTTGAAGGACGGACGAATCGATTTGCACTCTTTCTTGAGGTGCGGGGGCTGGAAATGAAGGAATAGAATGTATAAGAAAAAAACTGCATTGTGGCATGCGAGTTGTATTAAACCGGCCTGTGGGAAAAATTAAGATATCCGATAACGTTCGGAGGAAAATTTTTGAAACACGTTGGATTTCTTAAAAACTATTTAAAACTACGGTTTTCAGATGTATTTTCAATCATGTACTGAATAATATAAATGCAACAAAATTGTTTAAGAACATAATATAATTTGAGAAATAGGAAAATGTGTGATAAATTTTAAGGAAATTTAACGATAACGGTTAACATTCTACACAAAATGATAATGCAGCAATCCTATTTTGCTTTGTACACGAGTTATAGAATGTAATAAGGAATGAAATGAACCGAAAACTAAGAAACATTTTGTGATGCAAAGAGGTTGTGGGGAAAAATATATTCATAAAGGCATTTTTTCCATCAATTTACAACTTAATTTTTCCACGAACACCTATAAATGAAAAAGTATTTCACCAAGAATAGAACTTTTGGTTCGTTTCATTGCCCATAACATTTAAAACACACGCCGAAATGTTTATACAAATACCTCTATTAGTTTTTGAGTTATGTTAACGGTGGAGAATTTTTATGGAAATGAAAGTTTTGTTGAGGAAATTGTAATTCAAGACAAATTTGAGCACAAAAATATATGCCACTGGATGATAGGCTAGGCCTTATTTTTTCTAAAAAATGTAAACTGTTTTGGAAAAAGAAAAGTCTAACTGACAAGAAATAACTATTAAAAAGATTTCTCTAGTGCGAACGATAACAAATGTTTTTAATGCAGTCGCATGCCTTAAAATTTCTTTTTTGAGTCGAAATTTCGGCACCCGAAACTTAATTAATTTTACAGATTTAACTCTTCTGTCACTAGATAAGTCCTCGCGTCATCATTGAGGTTGAATCGAATGAGTGATGCAAAGTCGCAATTAGGAGGGGGAAAAACGGTTTGTCACAACCGACAGATAAAGCCTTAAATCCAATATTTTGAAATGTACTGAAATTTTTTCTCAAAATTTGAATTCCGGTAATCGAATATGGAATTTCAAGGAATGCACATTAGATTAAACAAAAATTTCAAATTCCTGCCAATTTAACTCGTTCAGTCAGTTTAGATAAAAATTAAATTCCCCGGCTGTGAGTTGAGATCACAGATTTGGTAAATTGAGAGGGTGAATCATACTGCTGATTCTCTGACCTGCCCGATCCTCCCGCTGGTGGGGAGAGGGCTCAGTTATCGTCCTCGTCATCTGACCGCGGTTCAAAATGCCAAGGTCAGTCCCGAAATAAGCCCAGTGTTGCTTCAAAACGGGACGTTAATATAACTAAAACTAAACTAAAGACAAACTGACCTGCTTCTAAGGCACACGGATTAACATCGAAAGATTGATTGACGAAACCACCGTAACAGCAACCCTGGCGGAAACTGTGGTTTAGTTTTGGAACTCAACCACAGTTTCCGCCATCACCGGCCACGGTGCAACCCTGCTCGTGGGAAGCACGCCCCGTCATCTATGGGAGGAGCCATCTCTCACACCTTCTTGTGGACACACCGGATTGGCGAGATGCAACCACCATGCTGGGAGATCTCATCTTCAATGACGAGGTGCATCCGGAGGTTAAACTGATAAGGTAAAGTAACAGAGCTTCAAGGCTTCAAAATATTGAAAAGTGGATACCCTCGAGACCCCCAGTTTACCCAGAGAAAGCCTAAAATCAACTGTTCGGTACTTTGCTACCAAAGCGCCAAGTTGGGGGACACTCCTTCCAGGGTTGCTCCTTTTCTGCAACTGTTCCTGTCATGACCCGGCCGAACGAGATTTGAACTTTGACGCGATGCATACCGTTGGTAGCGGGTGACTCCGTGCCCCTTCCCATAGCAATAAACTGCATAGTATGGAGGCATCGTTTCATCCTTTCAGTTACACTGCAATTCCTTTGTCTACTTCAATTAGTGACACCGCAAATTTATAGTTCATTTCTCATCATCAAGTGTAGAGCCAACTCCAACATAGGGACACGGGGAAGCCGAACCATCCCATCCCACCCCACCGAAACCACTGCGGGTCACACCAGCCCGACGGACAGATTCGTGATGTCACACAAAAACTTCATTTGGAAACATTGCCTGACGTGAGCAGTATTCACTAACAAAAAAATATTTGAATAGAGCATTTCGTATTATTACATGGATCAACCCACTTCAGTGGGGATGATTAAATAACAGTCCGTGCTGAAATGTGCAGAATTCAAGACACATCCAGTTGCCACAACGATTCGTCCTAGCAAGTCTTCCGGCACCCCACAGGTGTTTGATACACAAGTCCTTTTAAAAATACTCACGAGAGAAATATAAGGGAGATAGGTCTGGTGATCGTGGTGGCCACACGATGGGTCTTTTAAATTTCAATTTCTAAAATTGGCTTCTTTTATTAAATTAATTAGTATGCAAATTATGGAATTTCTAAATGGTTCAATAATGTCAAAAGTTTCCTGGCTAGATCGTTAAAAGACGGCTAAAAGAGAATAACTTTTTGAACTACATTGTTATATTATCTGAACACGCTTGAAGCACTATTTTAAAAATACATGGTGTAGACACACTTTAGCCCTATTTCTGAGTTTTCAGACAATTCAAAATTAGTAATAGGATGTCAATATTTGAAATAAACATAAAATTTTTTAATGGGCATTTAATAGTACAAATTTAGGCAAATTCTTATAAAACAAATTGGCAAAACCAAAATAAACCACATAGTTTTCTGTAGGGAACAAACTACAATCGTAGGCTTCTAATGATAAATAAAAATTTGACAACCTGTCAAAGATTTATCAAGAAATTTTTTGTAAATGTATGACATTATTATTCAAACAATAAGCTGTAAATTAAAAACTATTCTCCCGATCTAAATTCTTTCAGTTCATTCCTTAGAAAATAGTATAAGGACAAAGCCCATCAAATTTCGTCTGAATATGATAATTATGTTTTCAGTTATTTCATTTGTAGTGAGCAAGAAATGAGCAAAAATCAGTTTGGAGAAAAATGCATTCGAAATATACATTAACTTGTTTTAGTAATAAATTAGGGACATACATACACAAAATTCCTCACATTTATAGCTTATGCCTTCTTGTTCTTAATTTATTAATAATTTTTCTTTTTCAATAATTTGATTTTTTTTTTTTTTTTTTTTGGCAATTTCTTCATTTGGTAGTGAATGCTGCTTTGATTCATTTCTTCTGTTTTAGTCGTGCTCAACAAATGTTCAAATTGAATTTGCTCTAAAATACCCTCCAACAATTTTAAGGATAATCAGAAATCCTATAAAACCCTCATTAAAATATATTACAGACATAAATACCCCTCATCTGAGGATTCAGAGCTCAACATAGTCATCTTTAGATACAAATTTCCCAAAATACCTTTAAAATCTTCATTGGCGTTTTGTGATTTACTGTGAAAAGAATTTTTAGTATTTAAAAACTAAATTCCTTCTACAAATTTTTTAATATGTTTTGGGTTCTTTGAATCGATATTTCCGGTTATTTAAATGTTCACTCAAATTACGAAAATATTAATATCTTGACTTGTAATCAACGTAGAGACAAAAGTAAACCTGTTTTGGGTAGCTGAAAGTTTGGTTTATCCAAAAAATTAATTTTTGAAAAATGTCATTTTTTGTAAAAATCGACTTTTTTAACGTGTTCAGATACCTTAATTAAGCAATTTACAGAAAATCTTCATCCTCGGAGAATATCTTAAGCGAAACCACCCTTCCAGAGCGAAAAAGTCTTTACGTTACTTCAAGTAAGACATGAAGACCTGCGCATCTGAGTCTCTTATCGATGGCAGCTTTCACAGACGAAGCAAAACGAAGAGGAAAATGATAAAATAACCAATTAGCCGGTCACTTATTTCTTGTGGTAAGAAATAAACTGAGATGCAATTCTAAAAATGATGCAAATGGCAGTCGAATAATGATTGCTGACAGAATTGAGATACATAAAAAAGATTTCCACGGCTGAGATGACATCCATATCTCTTTATAATAATAACCGTAATGAAATAGAAAGAAAAGAAGTTCACGAATGGCTAAACATCGCCAATTGGTGAAATGATGAGCCATAGTCGAGCCAGAGATCCCCTGTCGTCAGCATTTCAGTTTCCTTCGAGGAAACGAAAGCTTTTCATTTTCAAGGCTTTTTCTATTGATTTAGAAACATCAAGCTCTACACACTATGAATCTGATGAATTTCTAAAATCACGACGCTGTAACGTCTCGATCTGCTCCGATCAAATAAATGGCAATGTTTTAATCAAATTACTTTATTAACAGCTTTAATTTACAGAAAAAAAAAATTTATCATCGAGGTTAAATGAAAAGTCGACGTGGAACACCACAAGCATAGTTCCTCGAGATATTTCGGAGAAACTCACGAGAGCAGCTAACCAGCTATCTAAGTCTCGCTCTAGTACCGGGGTCAGCTCCAGGAATTCACCGAATTCCTCGGGTGGAATCTTCTCACGAAAGCTCGGCTTTCACCGATCTCCTCTCGATCTCTTCGCCAAAAAAACTTCCCGTCTCTTCTCTCTTTCTCTCTCCAAAAATTCTCGCCTTTTCTCTCCAATCGTCGTTCAGCAAAAACTTCACTGGTCTACAGTTGACCCCAGGAATGTTCGTGGAATGTTCACAACGGGAAACAAAGCAGGCTGCACATCTGCGTCTCAGACACGATGAGTGCACGGGTGGTTCTTTATCTGGAATTCTTCTAAGGCGCTAGATGTCCCTTCTTAGAAGGAGGGTTCTCCACCTGTCCATCTGTACTCAATCACACTGCCATAGCCACGTAGCCATTGAGGAGACCAGTCTGGAATTGGCAATTATGGAGGGTGTGAAAAAAAGATCGCACCATGGTCAGACCGGGGAGAAGCTGAATCGTTACAATGCAAACTGACTAAGGCCCTATTCTTGTAGAATCTTTAGCTTGCAATTCTTGAAACAAATCAGAGCCTATGCAGGGTGTTTAATAAAAAGTGAACTAAATGACATGGTATATCCGTCATACAGCAAGGATCAGAAATCACACAGGAACAGGGGTCTCAACTGCGATCCGTATCCGCTACAGGACTTCAGAAAAATACACAATACCTAGAGAGGAAACGAAACCATCGCAGATCATTCCATTGATAATGACTGACTCACAAGCAAGTCATGCACGCCACATGTCGAGCCCACTGGAGACGCTCAAAGTTTTTTGCCAAATGCATCGAGTCATCTTCTCAAAGATACCAGGTGCATCTCGAACGCATCCTATTGCCCCAATAATTCGTTCTACCAAGTCTTCCGGCGTTGCAACTGGAGTTTCCTGCACAAGTCCCTTTCAAAATCCCCAAGAGAGAAATCCAAGGGAAACAGATCTGGTGATCGTGATCGTGGTGGCCATACGATGTTCCAGTAATAGACCCATCCATCCATCAGGAAAAGTAGCCTGCAGATGTACTGTGTCTGAAATGTGATAGAGTTCCATTGTGCTGAGAATAGGCATCGGAACATCATTCGGCATTTCTGGCAGAACCTCTTGCAAGAATATTAGATGTATGGAACCCACAAATCTTTCTGGGATATTGTATAAACCAAGTAAACAGTCTCCTGCAATGCCAGCCCACACGCTAACGGAATGTTTGCTCAGTTCGTGTCTGTATCACAACGCCCTCTACAAGCATTTGCGACCCTCTGTTCCTATGCCATTTCCATCCTTGTCGTATGACGGATCTACCATGTCATTTTGTCCACGTTTCTTTAGAAACATCCTGGGAGCAGAAACAAATTATTTGTGAGAAAAGATATTAAAAGAGGATCATTGCTCAAAATCAAGTAGTAGAATCAAAAGATGATCCCTTAGATGATTCAGATCGACAGTATTGACAAATATTTTTTATTGTTATTTCTTATAGTTCAAATTTTCCTCTTTACAAAACAGTTTATCTTTTCTAGTAAAAGGAAGGCCTGTCCTACCATACAGGGTCACATATTTTTTCAGCTGAAATTTGTCTTTGATTTCCATTTTCTCAAAACTTTAAATTTATTAAAAATTCTCCATCGTTGACATAATATTCTCAAAAACTAATAAAGATATTTACATAAACATTTCAGCGTGTCAATGAAATAATATGAGCAATAAAATGGATCAAAAGTTTTACCGTTAGTGAAATACTTTTTAATTTATAGATGTTTTTAGAAGGATTAAATTTTGACTTTAAGAGAAAAAAGGCATATATACGAATATTTTTACCCACACCTTCTTTGAATCTCAAACTGTTTCTTAGATTTTGGTTCATCTTGTTGTTCATTCTATTCTAAGTTGTGCAGAAATAAAATAGGGTTGCTGCCTTCCAACTGACAATACATCTAAAAACCATAGTTTTAAATGGTTTAAAAAAATTCCTTCGAACGTATTCGAACATTACTAAAAGTCAATCATCAGTCTTCAAAAAAATTTAGAAGTATTTTTCTTAATTCTTATCAATGCGTTCATTGACTGAAACGGTACGAATGCACGTCACATCATTCGCTGCGTACATTTACCTTTTGGGCTCCAAAATCTGCCTTCGGGCTGCAGACTGGCTGTACAGGGTAGTCGAAGTGATTATACGCCGAACAATTTGAAATTGGTGCACTCCTGTACTGGCCAGCCACCCCTCTGCTCTCGTTCATCCCCCCTTCTCTGTGCGTCTGATCTGTGGGGGCATGCCGACAGCCATCCCTTTCCCCATCAGCAGGAGGGCAGGGTTCGATGACCCGCCCCACAGATCACTTTGGGTGTTCCATTCATCCCGTGGGTTCAGTTCTTCTCATTAAGCTTTTTACTTGCATTTTAATTATACACTGCAATTCCAGACTCGCAAGTCAATCGAGCTTCTCAAACTCATCAGCCGATAAAGACCAATGGAATGAGACCGACGAAGTGTGCCAAATTGGAGCCATTTGGTTAAACGCTCTTTTATAGAAAAGCCAGTTGATGCCGCAGAATAAATAATTTTTAAAGTATCGTTTGAAATTTGATATATTTATCTTGTTTCATTGAGAAGGATATGGATTTTCTTGTCGGCAATGAAAACATTCGTTGAAATGGAAGGATATTCAAAGGAGAAACATAAATAGTATTTATTCCATTCTACAAACAAATATTCATTTTTATATATTGGATTTGTGTATTCTTTTAGGATTGTAAAACTTGGTGTTCTTTCAGAATGGTAATAAAAGAAACTATGCATTGCATCTCGTGATTCGTTTAATACTCATTCAGAATTCTCAAGTTTAATGCTAGGAAATGTGATTAAAATATTTTCCTTTCAAACTTCTTATAAAATGTATTTATTCCATGAAATCTTTAATTTAGTTGAAAAGGTAGCTTTTCGAAAACTAAGAGGGTGCAAAAATTCTTTGTACTATAATATTTTCGGAAATTTACATTGCATTAACGTATAATAGCGACGAAATACCAACATCTAACTTGAATTTAGCATCTTTACTGCATCTGTTGTCTCTTCTTTGAGAGTTTATGCCTATGACCGTAACTGCGAGTAATAATCAATCGAAATGTTTTCGGAATCTGATGCGCGGTGCGGCAGCGCAAAAGAGACACGCGTTCATTTTTATTTATGTAGATATAAAATGATTTTGATTTTTTTTGTTTGCTTTTTTTAATTAGCAAATCATTCGCACTGTTAAGGAATGTGTCTACATTTAGAATTTTATAGAAAAAAAAATTAAATGAGATTAGAGAGAAACGAAAGAGAAGATTTTTTTCAATCCTTTTGATTTTTTATTAAAGGATTGAAAAAAATGTATGAAACCAAAATACATCAGTTAAGTGAACAAAACGTTTTGAAAAACTGGAAAAAATAGTCTTTTCTTGTCTAAAAAAACGGGCATGAAACAAAAATATTTTAGTTTAAGCAAATGATTTGTTTAAAAATTTGCAGAAAACTTAAGAAATATATGACTTAGGTCCTGAGTTTAAGAAATAATATATTTTTTGAACAATGCGATTCTACTAATAAATAGTACGGAATTTTCAACTTTTTTTTGTATTTCAAACCATTAAAACAATTACAGAGTATATCTAAAAGCATAGATTGTTTATTCTTTAATTGAAAAACTGCAGAGCTTATTGAAAAACGACTACACCAAATTTGAAGAAACAAAATTGACATATGATTTTAACTATGGGGTTTTTCATAAGAAAATTTTCCGAAGATTCGAATTTGAGAAAATAGCATTAAATAAAATATAAATGAAAGTATATATATCAGCGTAATTTCCTAAAAATGCAGACCTAGATAAAAATGCAAACTATTTTATAAAGAAACCTATTCAAATATTAAAGATTTTAAATACAACAAATGTTTGAAAAAAAAAATCAACCTTTTACAAACAACAAGCAACAAATATTTTGATTGATTGATAATTAATTTTTAAATGTATTAAACTAGTGTTTGATGGTAAAGTATACAAACTGCGTAAAGTATACAAAGTAAAGTATAACGATGGTAAAGTATGCAAATTTATATAATGTATACAAGTGAAGTCACTAATATACTCTTGAGACACTGACAAATAGAAGTTCCATTAAATATTTGGGCCTATGAAACTCTGAATATCTTTATGAAATAAAAAAGAGCGATTTTCGAATGCACTGATTAAGGTTTTCTTCTAGGCTGAAATGATTTAAAGTAATGAAATTTTTGATTGTTTTCAAATAATGATATTCAAAGTTTATAACTCAAATTTAGGCAAAAAAGAAAGTGCCAAGAATGAAGGAGATTCTTAGATTAAGAAGAGTGCGTAGAATGTTGACTTCTTATATCAGAAGCATATTTATTGGCTGAATCAAAATAAAATATTATTATTTACGCCATTTAAATATTATTGTCCTGTTGTAAAGCAGCACTGACTGTGGGACACCTGAAGGAGGAGAGAGATTTTCTCCTCTGGTGGTTCCAGAAACCAACAGCACTGAAAAGTTAACAGACCGATGTTCGCTTCAGTAACGACTTGTTCATTGCGATTGGGTCGCTGGGGGGTGGGGGAGTTTTACAGCAGCAAGAGAGATTTTTTTCCAAGAAAATCTATTCTAATATTATAAATGTGAAAGATTCGATGGATGGATGTTTGTTACGCAATCACGGCTGAACGGAATGGGATGAAATTGAGCAGAGAGATAGATTCGAGTCAGGAAGAGAACATAGGCTGCTTTTTACTCCAGTTCATTGAGGGGTTCATTTTTCATTCATTCTAAACTAACTTCAGCGCCAGAAAACTGAGGCCTAATCCTGCCAAAGGCTCCAGTTTTGTTTTGTTTTTTCCCCCAACAGAGTTGAGGCTAGGCTTAGCAGAATTTCAACCGATTATTTTAAACGATTCTATTTATTTTCTTTGTGATTGATGTATTTAAAATCAAGTGTTGTTCGTGAATCGATCTTTCGGATTCAAAAAATAAAAGTTTTCTAATCTGCATTGCATTACCGCAACTGGCGTAGGAAAGTCAGACATCTGCGTTCCTCCAACTGCCGTTCAAGGTTCGCAAAATGCCTGTTTCAGAAGCTGGAAGTGAATCCGTGCCTAACGCTGATTGGCTGCTGATATGATGACTCTTGAAACTCGGCAACCATAGAAGGTTGGCAAGCAATTCATACAGGCTTAAAAAAAGGGCAGCCAATGACCATTTTTGCTTTTGTCTTCTATCTTACTAACGTGAAGTGGATAACAGGGGCATTTAAAATAAAAATAAATAAAATAAAAAAAAACAGTACTTAAATAAACATTTCTCTCGCGTCCATAAACAGCCGTCCAAATCGTCCCACCGTCCATGTCTTGACATCATCTGTGTTTTCATTTAAATTAAAAGTTTTAAAATTAAGTGTATGTTACTGCTGCAGCTATCTCAATCTCGATCTATAAATAAAATGGATTTGACCTCATTTTAAAGAAATGTGGACTCGATTTACCGTTTTATTTTGGGTATACAATGTAAATAAATTGTTTTTACGTTAGTTGTGTGTTGTCAAATTGTATTTGTGTTATATATTTTTCGTATATGCTTATACTTTTAAATGTATCGTTTTTAGGCGAGGTTTAATTTTTTTATTTGTCATTATTTGACAGTTTTTCATACATAGGCATCAACATTCACAGAGTCGCCGGTGATAGCTAGTAATGTATAAAAGAGAACATAATTCCACCTGAATGTAGCTTCTAGCTCGAGTGAGATTTCAGTGTTCCGAGGTGACTTCTGCCGACACTTAAACAAGTTAAAAATAGCCCAAAATAGAATGACCCACGAAATAGCTAAAATCCTGCGGTTCGTCAGAAACAAGCAAACTATGAAAAAACTAAAAAACCAACAACAGAAAATTAGACCGTTTTACTTTGTCAACAGGAAAAGTAAAAATGACAGAAAAGCTCATAATGTTAAGCAGATGTCTTATAAAAAGTTTATTGTCATACAAAGACTTCATTTGAGCTAAAGTATTGAAAGAATTATCGATTCAACCACATGGATGTAAAACGATATTTTTCAACGTGAACTTTCCAGATTTTTTCACTTTCTCATCTCGTCTCTCGAAAGTGGAACTTCATTTTCAGCTTCCTAATTTTCCTCCCAAGACAGAAAACAAACCGCATTTTTGTAGGACTTTTTTCCCCCCTCGGGCTTTGAACAATTTTTTGAAAGTAATATCAGCATTTCTTCGCCAAAATGTCTTCATCGTTCTTTCGGAGGACGTGCCTGAGATAGAAATGAGAGAGCATCGCGACCGAAGATAAACAGCTTGGCGAGATGAATTTTCGCTTTGACAGAGGCACGTTGAAGTGAAGTGCTTTCTGTTGAGCTACATAAGGAAGCATGTTTTTAAGATTTCTTTTTCGATCTATTACAGGGCAATGTTATTCACTTTATGTAATTTATTTTAAGCTAGTTAGTACCAGCCACTCTGTTCGGGTGGAAATGTTGATGTAGTATATGTACGAAAATCTATCAAATAATGACAAAAAAAAAAATTAAACCTAACCTAAAAACGATACATTTAAAAGTATAAGCATATACGAAAATTATATAAATACAATTTAATAACAGAAACATACAACTAACGTAAAAACAATTTATTTACATTACATACCCGAAATAAAACAAATCAGCACATCAAGTCCGATCAAATCCATTTTATTTATGCATCGAGTTGGAGATAGCTACAACAGTATTATGCACATAATTATTAAACTTTTGATTTAAATGGAAACACAGTTGTCACCAATCGCGCGCGAGCTTTCAACGCCAGTTGAGGTAGCGCAATACAAAATAGAAATTGTTCATTTCCTTTATTCTGTTTTCTTTTCATTTAAAAGTACTTCAGAATGAATCCGAAAGATCGATTCACGAACAACATTTGATTTTAAAGACATCAGACGGTAAGAAAATAAACAGAATCGTTTGAAAGAATCGATTGTAATTCTGCTAAGCCTAACCTCAACTTTGGGGTAAAAACTTGAGCCTTACTCATCTTTGGCGGGATTTGGCCTCAGGTTTTTGGCGCGAAAGTTAGTTTTCAATAAATAAAAAATGAACCCCTCAATGAACCGGAATCAAAAGTAGCCTATTATCTATTCCTGACCGTAATCCATCTCTGTGCCAAATTTCATACAATACCGTTCTGGCGTGATGGAGTAACAAACATTTAGCCAGCCCGCCAAACTTTCACATTTATAATATTAGTATAGATTGTTTTAAATGTTGTTAAAAATAAAATAAATAAC
Source organism: Argiope trifasciata (assembly GCA_026543055.1). Classification (NCBI taxonomy): domain Eukaryota; kingdom Metazoa; phylum Arthropoda; class Arachnida; order Araneae; family Araneidae; genus Argiope; species Argiope trifasciata. The sequence goes on along the minus strand of JAPMOQ010002089.1, from coordinate 737,489 downwards.
ATTGTCTGAAGCCAAAGATCGGAAGCCTAAATTTGGAAGCTCCCATTAGTTTTTGGCTATCAGCATTCGTCTATCTTTATAATAAACCTCAATGTGTGTGTGTGTTGGCGTTCAACAGATCAAAGTATTTGACCTAAGGCTACCAAATTCGGCACATGTATATCTGGGGTATCGGGAATGTGCACCTCATAGCTATTTTTTTCGAATATTTAATTATAATTTTAATTAAGCAAAATTTCGACGTTTTCCCGCCATAGCTTCTTAAAATATTACAGCACAAATTTAATTTTTACATCATCTTGTTGCTAAAAAAAATAACATTTTCAATTATACTAGTGCTTTGACCTAAAAATTATAATTTTATATTTAATGAATTTTTAAAAAAGTATACATAATTTAAGCATATTTTTTAATAAATTGTTTCCCACAAAATGAAAAATAAAATTTAATCTGCACGAATATGGCAAAAAAATGATGTTTTATTAACATGTCGCCATCATATTTAAGAAAGCTTTGATTAAAAAATAAATTAATTACTAATGTAAATCAAATCTTTAAAAAATATAACTTTCAACACGTGACTGGATGAAATAAAATAAATATTAAATGTAATATTTTCTTAAAAAATAAATGCAAAGCAAAAGTTTCTTTGATCGTTTGCAATATCTATATCATTAGTTCAGAAAATAAACTTTACTTAAGGTGAGCATGGCTTAATATGGCTTAAGATATCCATTCAAATCCGTACCCAATGGTTAATTTGTAAATCTTTAGTAATAAGCATACATATTGTTTAGTTCTGCTAGACATAGATATCGTTTAATTCTGTTCAAATGGTCTAAATGAAATAATTATATTTTATATAAACTGATTCAGTAAATGCACTAATTACGAGTTTTACATTCATTTTATACACTGCTCTATGATTCATATTTAACACAATATTCTCGATGCACTAATGCTTGAAATAAAATAAGTTGTACCCAGAACTCAATCAATCATTGAAATAGACTGACTGAAGAAAAAAATAAATATTCTTTCCTATAAAAACGTACACTTTCCATCAACATCTTCAAAAAAATATCGATTCTGGGCCAATCAGTGATTGAAATGTCTCCAAGGTTAATAATCAGATGAAATTGTTTTTGCGTTTGTGTGTTTCTTATGTGTTAGCGCTCTACACACCAGACAATATGATCTAGAGCTACCATAATTGCCATATGTATGCTTTTGTGAAGGAAAACGTATAGATATCTAGAGAGATTTAAAATTTTTTTTAATTAGAATTATTATTATTGAAAAATGAAGCTGATTTCCGGGATTTTTCTGCGGTTGTGTATGGCAGCATAAAACTGTTTTTTACATTATATTCAGTTTCAAAAAATTAATTTTTTAAACCAATAAATTGTTTATATTTTTATCATCAATTTATTTCACACAGAATGAAAATAGAATTGAACCTGCAAGAGCACGTTAAGAGTATACCGTTGCAGTCAAAAACTCAATAATAATAAAAATAAAAAAAAAAATGATTAAAAAAAATTAAAAATTTGACAGAAACTCAATGATTAAATTAACTATTATGGCAAACTATTATTAAGAGAGAAAAAATGCGATGTTCAGGGCGCGTTTAAAAGAGAGCGTAATGTTAAGGAATAAACATAAAATGTGATATTTTCGGCGCAATTCCGTGAAGCTGACTGCAAATCAGAGATTTATAGTATAATGAACAAATTATCGTAAGGATTCTATAAAACTTAAATATTTTTTGCTTTAGAAGTTATTATAAGGGCAAGGTACTTAAGTTTTTAATTGAAAATTTTTGAAAGCAATCCTCCCGGCGAACCAGCTGGTCATTGCAGGCATCTAGTAAACCAATAAATGTAAAGTACTAGACTCATGCGGGGTCTGAAATAGCTATATTTTGTAATTTCTGTTTAAAAAATACTGAGCACGAAACATCTTTGAAACTGAAATATGCTAGAGAAATGTCAAAACTTTTGGTATGGCTAAAAAGATGTCTTAAGCTAGAATCTCTTAATTGAGAGGTTTAAAAATTTGATTAAAGCTTTACAGATAGGTTAAGAAATCTATTATCTTCTTCTTGCCGGTTTTTAACAAATATATTACACTTTTCCAAAAGAACTTATTTTTATCCATTCTTTTAACATTGGAGACATTCGATGCCGACAAGAAAATAAATATCCTACTTAATATCATTCTTCATTAAACAAGATAACTATTTCAAATTCGAAATGATAATTACAATATAATTTCTTCTACGGCAGCAACGCGCTTTGTACCAGCTCGTTAGTTTATAAGAAAGAATAAGGTATATTCAGTCTTTAGCAATTCATGTCGTTTGCTTTCAATAGAATCATAAAATTATGAAAGCCTTTATATGTGCCCCAAACGATTTTGACAGGCTACTGTATGCAGATTTCATCCTTTCATTAAGTATTCAATCACCACACTTCAGGCGGGTTCTTCTCTAAACAATGCTTTTAACGCGAATTTATTACGAATCCAGGATATTCATATGTATTAGGGCGACAATTCTTTAGCAAGTTTATAGTTTGGCTTACTATCGATGAAATGTGATATGCATATTGTGACACGCACAGTTAAAAATGGTGCTAAACCGTCTACAAAACAATTAGCTGTGCTTGTTGTGACACCCACGGATCAAAATGGTGCAAAATCTTCCACAAAACAATTAGCTGTGCATGTTGTGACACGCATGGTTAAAAATTACGCTAAACCTTCGACAAAACCATTCGTTGGATTTGGAATAAATATAGCAGATAGTTATTGCCTGAGTAGTAAGTGTTTGTTAAAAAAGGTTTTGCTTTATAAAAAATACCTTTAGTTTTCTAACTGAAAGTTAATATAAACTATTCATTAACTTTTCATTCATATTCATTAATAGCATTGGGGAGCATTATTGTATAAAACTCTTTTTATACCATTTTAAAATTCAGAAAAGTAGATTTTTAGAGATACCGATTTGATTCCTGTATGTTTTTACTGGTTCCAAAGAATTTCTCAAAATTTTTTGAAATATATTTTGGGCCAAATTTTCGTCGTTCATGGGGAGGCAGTGATCTCCTGATGATATCAGTTGCTTCTTTTTTTCCTACGATGAATGAAAATTAGGAAAGGGGGAGGACATTTCCATGCTGCGATATTTCAAACCAAATGTTCGGAATTCCTTTAATTTTTGTTTTTCCGTATGTAAAATTATTAACGATTAAAAGTTAAACTATTTAGTGCACCAATCGTTTTTTAAAAATTGCTAGATTATTTTTAAGCTTCTGAACTATTTTAATTTCGACATTAAGGGCCATTTCATGCAGCAAGGAGTAGATTCCGAGAAAAAAAGTAAAATTTATACAAAAAAAACACCGACTTTTTGAGAAATTGATTTTTGAATTCAATATTTTAAAAAAACCGGTTCTGGCCGGTTTTAGAATTTTTACAAAAAAAAATTGAATAGGAAAGATATTTTATTTAGTTTATATAAAATAGTAAAAGTCAAAATCAATATCAAAGTCAAATATTTTTTAAACAAATTATAGATGACATATAGATCACAGAGATATTACTTACACAAACTAACGAAAACTCATACAAAAGTTTCAAGTAACATTTATATTATTTTCACTTAATTTAATTTCTCCTGAGCAAATAGGATTCCAAAAAATATAAAACATCCTCTGGAGGTTAGTGAGGCTCCTTCTCCTTTTAGACACAAAATTACCTGAAATTGAAAATTCCCGTTCACGAGAAACTGAGCTTGATTTTATAGTCTGCACGGCATTAAGTTTTTTCATTCGTTGTCTCAAATAATGAAAATTTAGCTTTCAGGGTCTTTCTCATTTAGGAAAACCGAAAATCTGCATTAATAATGTTCTGTGCAAACATGCGAAACCTGAAATTATAAAAGAAAAATAAATAACTATAAATATATTTTCACAAAGCAACAATAACTAAAACATTGAACTAAAACGGAATACTGATAAACTGAAAATTCGTTGGAGTCGGAAACTGAATTTCCCAATTAATAAAAAAAAAAAGAATATATCCTTAAGAAACTTACTTATTCTTAGAAATGGGCAAATTCATGAAATGCACAAAAGGGTATTTTTGTCATGACAAAACTTCACGTGCATAACTGAACATTATTAGACTATAGCTTTTTTAATAAATGGAATTGACATCAAGATATTCGGTTATAAGCAGCACTAAGTTTATTTTATCAACTTCCAGATGACTTACTGAAGTAACAAGATCGGCTATTACAACACGTTTTTTTTTAATCAATCAGACGTGTTTATTATACAACTTAATCGATTTTCAATAAATATTCAAACCTAGAATTTTGTATATAATTTTTGACTCGTTTCTTAATATGTTAGAGTTCTAATATGTTGCACATACTCGATGACAACACAAGATCTTACGTATTCTAAAACGGCGAGTTCAACAGTTAAATTTTATGCCTCTAGATGGCGCCATAAGGTCGAGAATTAAAAACAGAATTGATTGAAAAATTCCACACCATTTAAAATATGAATTAAAATTTATAAAACCAAATTCAAATACTTTATATTATTAACAAAAATTTGAAAAACAACTTTTTATGAGATTTATTTATCGCCAGGTTGTTTATGCTCGATATGGAAACATTCTTCTATCATAAATTCAGTGTCTCTATTCAAATACAGGCATCCAAATTTACTTTTGAATCTTTGAAAAGAGATTTCTCACTGATTAAGTAAGGAACGTCCTTAAGACAAAGAGAATTCGTTTCAAATTAGTGGCTCGAATATTTTGATAAACTATCAATGATGATGATAGTATAGAAAATAATAATAAAGCTTATTTCCCAATCGTGAAAGGCGAATGAATTGAATACTGTTTCACTATTCTTCGCCTTTCACTTCTGGTATGCAGCGCAAGTGATAAGTATTTTTCTTGAAATCCCTTTAAGGTGGACGTACACTCCTGAAACTTCGAAAATCTTTCAAAATATCGATTTTTTAATTCTTCAAAATATTCTCCGATCCTTTATCTTTCAAACGATATCAAGATGTTGTCAATATTCGTATTATTTCTAGAGTTACAAGGATTTTCAATTGAAGAGAATAAATTTCTTTAAAGAAAATTGGCGCATCATCACGCATTTGAAATTGGTTTCCGAGGAATTTTTAAAAGGAAATACAGTACTTCATCTAATCACATTAAGATCTCTATCACACTTTTCTTGAAAATTTGATCAAGAAAATTAAATTTTTCAACAAGATGACTTATTTGTAAAATTTTTTGTGACCTGTTTTCTTAATTTAAAGATTTAATACGTATTTAAAGTTATATTTATTTTCTCACATTGCTTATATCCCCCACACACAATATTTTTGTAGATTAAAAAAAAGGATTTGGAAATATTGGGACTATTTGAAATTATTGAAATTTATTTTTAGTTATATGAATAACTTCTAATGAATAACTCATTTAAAGTATGGCTAAATGCCTCTGACATTTTTAATTCATTTTTCAGACAAAGAATCGATAGAAATTTGCTCCCTCCCCACCTGTAAAAAAGGGTTGTGCAAGCGAATGTAACGCATGAAGTCGTACTCTTGGCCACAGTTGGGGCTAATGAAAAACAAGAGACACTCACTCGGCTGAAATCGCTGGTAGATGTCAGAATACTTGTAAAGCATCTTCGTCACGACAGCAGCAACGATAAATATGCGACAAATTCATATTACTCAATAGTACCTTGCATTATTTAATAATAGTTAATTAAAGTATGATTCAATATATTATTAATGAAAGTATTATTCAATGTATTATTCTAGGTTATTGAATATATAAAATTTATATTATTCAAGTTTTTATTCAGCACAGTTATATAAAACATAGTAAGTTTTTTTAAGTACATTATTCATTCCTGCGGATGATTAGTTTTTGTTTAGAAAATGAAATATAACCGTAGAAAAAAGAAAATATTACTTCATTTTTAATTTCGTTTACTAGTTATACAATAGATGGCAGCAGTTACAGCTTCAAATGTTGATGATCTGAGGCATTCCGTTTCCCAAGTATTATTTTCAATTCCAGCACACGCAGTAAAAATATTAATTGAGGGACGAAACAATGATTTCAGGGATTATGGAAAAAAAAACTCGACTCCTCCCGTTGACCTTACATCGCAAACTTATGTTAGAACTGATTAATTAATACTTTTTCGAAGAAATAAGATATGGAAACATAATTAAGCTTCAAAGGAATGATGTCGTATTCTGTGTATTGGGAAAAGAAGAAAAAATTAATACAAACTATATTACTTAAAGTGTACTTACACACTAGAATTTTTTTTAAAATTTAACCTTTAAAAATCTGATTTTTTTCTTAGCAGTTCATTAATATATGTTTAAACTCATTTCAATGAAAAAATAAACCTTATTACACTAATTATTAATTAATTAATTAATATTTAATGAACTAATTAGCGTATTTTTTAATCAAGATATCTTAATTTATAATTTGCACAGGCACACCATTCAAGTTGGAAATTAAGCCTTTTCATGTTGTCAACTTCCATGAACTAATAAAAGTATGTAGTTTAATTTTAAACAGTTTTTGCATCAACGATGAACAGAAAAAAAAAAACGAGATATTTTTTCTGTCATTTCAACACTTAAAGAGCTATTACAAATTTATTTCTATCAATATAAGTTTGATGAAGACACAAAACATCCAACATTTCATACAGAATGTTTTGGTATATAAATGATTGTATTTGGTTCATTTTTTATGGAGTTATAAGTGTTTGAATGAAGCAACGTAGTTGGAAAATATTTCTTCATAAAACGAGTTTTAAAAGAACCGAAATTAGAGTTTTTAGTGAAAGTACCTCGAGAAAAGTCCCCATAAATCGAGAAATATTTTGAATATTGACATCATTTTGGTATACTTTTGAAAGCTGAAGGATCAGAGGACATTTAGAAACAATAAAAAATATTCGATATTTAAATATTTCAATATTCGAAAAAAATTTGAACTATTTTCGAAGTTTTCAGAGTGTACGTACACCTTAAAAAATAAGAGGAATTCAGTTGTTTTCGATTCATGTTTTTAATATTATTTCTTAAGATAGTCCAGAATTCGTTTATTTCAAATTCTTTCTAGAATCTTTCCGTTTTTGTTTTGAAATCTACATAAGGACCCATTTAGAAGCGGTAAAAGTCTCAGCTCTCTTTCCTCATTCGAATCCATTTTCTGTTCTTTATTCTAATTTTTCTCTTCATAAACAGTTTTAAAATCATAAATTGTATCGCATCGTGGTTTGCTTTCAAGATATGTTGTGTTGCTGTTTCTCGTGGCACTTGCCATTGAACAAGCCCGCTGTGACGTAGACAGCGACTTGAGCCAATAGGATACGTCCGTATTTTTTCATTGGCGCCATCTAGGGCCATGAGTACGACTTCGCCAATGCACACAAGAAATAGATCTGGGGCGCCAATCACAAA
>JAPMOQ010002089.1:705363-729941 GCA_026543055.1 Argiope trifasciata | reverse complement strand
CCCTCCACCCCCACCAGATATGGACCAGATTCTGCAAATATCTTGGATGTCACCTTAACCAAAGATTTTATGTTTCCTTAAGAGATCGTCTCACTACATGAACTCAGTTCTGATCACAATCCAATTCTATTAAATTTCTTTTTTAAATACTCCCTACCTAACCATTTAAATAAACTAAAAACTAACTGAAAATTTTTTCACCATATTTGAAGACAAACTGAAACCCCTACAATAGATGATTTCACTGATCCTAATAAGTTGGAATATTTCACTGAACTTTTTGAAACCCATATAATTGAAGCAAAAAATTTAGCATCCTCCCCTATTACAAATAGTCAAAATTTCATTGACCCCAAAATTAGAGATCTCATAAGGGACAGGAATTTTGCCAGGAAAACTTTTCAAAACACTAAAGATCCAGTTTTCAAGAGATTTATGAATAGACTAAACAACGATACAGTAAAACTTAACAGTAAACTGCAAGTGAATGAATTTGTCAATAAACTCGTAAGTGTCAAGTATGAAGATGGATCGATCTGGAAATTAGTAAAACTGTTTAAAAATAAGAAACCTAAAATTCCGGCCCTTAAAGGCCCTGCTAGTATTAAAATGAATGATAATGAAAAAGCAAACTGCTTGGCAGAAAGTCTAGAGAAACATTTTCAAATAAATAACTTAAACGATCAAGATACAGAACAAGCTGTAAATAATACAGTCAAAAGCTTTCGAAAATCCCTTTCCAATAAATTTGATGGTATCCCCCCCCCCTCTATTACTCAAATTAATGATATTATCAAACATCTATATGTTAAAAAAACCCCAGGCCTAGATATCATTAATAATAAAATGATCAAATCCCTTCCTGAGAACTTCCGAAATTTCCTAGATAATATTATCCACAGTAGCCTAAGTTTTGGACACTTCCCATTGGCTAGGAAAACGGCTGCAGTAATCCCTATACTGAAACCGGGAAAAGACCCGACTGAACCATCTAGCTACAGACCCATATCCCTTCTTCCTTCAATAAGTAAAATTGCAGAACTCTTAATAGATTAAATTCCCACCTAAATACTTTTAACAACTTAATTCCGGAACAATTCGGATTCCGAGAAAACCTTTCAACGACTCACCAACTTCTCAGATCGGTAGAATTTATCGAACAAGGATTTGAGAACAATCAGAAAACTGCAGCTGTTTTTCTAGACATTCAGAAAGCTTTTGACAGAGTTTGGCAAGATGGCCTTATTTACAAACTCATTAATTTCAATGTTCCCCCACACCTAGTCAAAAATATCACATCTTACCTTAGTTTTAGATCCTTTAAAATAAACGTAAATGACGCCTATTCTGACGTTAAACCGATCTATGCTGGGGTACCGCAAGGATCTAAACTAGGGCTGATTCTATTTTCCCTATTTATTAATGATATTCCCAAGCAGTTTAACTCCATGTTGTGTATATATGCTGATGACACGGAAATACTAGCTAGAAATAAAAATCCAAATTTTATTATCATAGCCATCAACAGACACCTCAAAACTCTTGAGGACTGGTTCATCAAGCGGAAAATTGAAATTAATGCAAGCAAGACTGAAGCTATTCCTTTTAGTAAAAATAACTTAATCAAGAAATCCCCCCCCCTATTAAAATTAAAGATCAAATTATCCCGTGGTCTAAGGAATGTAAATACTTAGGTGTGATTCTAGATAGTAAATTAACTTGGAAACCCCATTTCACTTACATAACTAAAAAGTTTTGAGACCTAACTCGTAAATTCTACTCCCTAATCTCTGGAAAATCCAAAATGAATTGGGATAATAAAATACTTATTTACATTGCCTACTTGCGTCCAGTAATCACTTACGGCTGCCCTGTGGGGGGATAAGCTGCTAAGAAAAATCTTAAATTAATAGAAAAACGCGAAAATAATCTCATCAGAAACATCTGTAATATGAAATATTATATGCACAGCACAAACATGTACTTATGTCTTACCCCCCTCTCAAAAAATTCATTAAAAAACTGGCCACAAAATTTTGCAATAACCTAGAAATCACAGACAATCCTGCAATAAATGGCATACCTAAATATACTCCTTCTAATAAAACTAAAAGGTCCAGGAACATACTTCTTTTCCTCGTTATTCACCTTCTGCTTAATTCATATTTTAATCTTGTCTCGTAATTTTCCCATCTTAATTGCAATTTAGTTAAAATTTAAAAAAAAGTCTAAGCCAAGGTAGCATACCCTACACCCTCTCCACAGCAATGGCCAATCACAATGAGTCCTGGCACGGGCCACCTCACCCTCTCACCCAGTCAGCCAATGCCATATATACCTGTTGCTCCTCAAATTCTCCTGCTACTTCGAAGATGATCATGGCAAGATATGGACCGCCATGCCTTTCATATTCTATCATGAACGAGGATAAGCCCCTGCCGGGGCTAGGCGCCTCGATAGCCCCAATCACAACTGGGTCGTGTCATCGTGTACGGGGTACTGATCAATTGGAGAAGCAAGTTAAAGGAGGAATAGTGCAACCGTTTGCAGAGACCATAGAGCAGAGGATTCTCTCTCCTGCTGAATCCTGTCAAGATGCTTTGTGCTTAGTGGTATCTTTATAAGCCAGTAACAGCATTGGTGATCAATTTGGACAGCGGTTATGTTACGAGGCTGAAAATCGGAAGGTCGCCAGTTCGATCTTTGGCGGAATTCATTCTCCGACTTAGCGCGACTCCACATTTCAATCCACTATATGTGTGCAGTGGACGTTGTCACTACTTGTGGGCTACTGTCGTTGTTTTGTGCTGAAGTGTGTTCGTCTCGGCAGGGAACATTTGTCATCTTTGTGTTGTCCTATCTCCGTGTAAATAAACTCCATCATTTTTTAACTACTGTGGCCTCCTGATAGTGTTTTTTGCACACCACACACTCACTACAAAGAAACGAACCTGATGGAGGGGGAAATTCGGTAACAATACGAATAGTAAACGAGGAGAAATTCTGGTTCAAAAATTCCAGAACTCATTAGAATGAAAAGAGAACTCTGCACTTGTTGTAACAGCCCTTCGTTTAAGAAACTCGGTTCATTAGAAAATGATGCAATAATCGGGCTTTCTTTTCTCATTTTTCAAAGTCATGTCTCGCAGTCATTCCCGCAGCACAATCGTCTCTCGAAGGTGAAACTTGTATTCGGAGGCAAGCCATCATTACGAATCATTACTACACTATGCATAATGACGGGCTTTCATTTCCATCGGGAGCCGGAGGGAGAGAACCCTTTTTTTTTATTTCATTTGGAATAGAATGATTTGCCGGCATCAGGCATGAAATTTCCTTCTCATCGGCTCCAGTCCGAATTTCAGTCTTTCACTCATCTTTCATTTAATTTGATGCGTTCGAGGTAGCCGAAGAAAGTCCAAAAGAATTTTTTTGAAACTATTTTTACGGTTTTTAGGTGTATTGTCAATTATAATATGAAATACTATGAATGCAAAAAAAGTTTGAGGTATAATATATTTTTAGAAATAAGAAAATGTGTAGTAAATTTTAATGAAATTGAACTCGAAACGGTTAACATTTTGCACAAAAAGGTAATCCTATTTTTCTTCATACTATAGTTATAGAAAAATAATGATGAGTGGAATGAACAAAAATCTTGAGATGCAAAGAAGTGATGGGTAAAAATAGAAGCATATTTGCATTTCTTCCATCCATTCACAACTTAATCTTTCAAAAAACCCTTATAAATGAAAAAGTATTTAACTAACAATAAACCTTTGGGTTCTTTCATTGCCCTTATTATTACACGCTGAAATGTTTACCTAAATGCCTCTGGTAGTTTTTGAGATATCATGTTAACGGTGGAGAATGTTTATGGAAATTAAAGTTTTGGGAAGATTAAAGTTAAAGACAAATTTTAGTTGTAAAATATGCAATCCTGGATGATTGGTGAGGCCTTCCCTTCCCTTGAAAAGGTAAGATGTTTGGGAGAGAGAAAAGTCTGAACTACAAGAAATAACAATTAATAATAACAAATTCGCCAGTGGGGTCGATATCTAGTTTTTTTAACCTAGTCGGATCCCTTAAACTCATCATCCACTCCTTTTTAAGATCTAATCCCAAGGTCACAAAAGTCTCTGTGGTATGAAGGCGAAGCATACATTATTTGAAAGCAAGGATTCAACAATTATTTCGGCAGTAGTTGTTCTTTGAAAAGGGGTACTTTTCATAGAAAAATCTAATGAGTCTGTTTTTTAAATTTACCATTTCTTATATGACTGTTTAAACACTATAAAGCTCCTTGCCAACCTTGATGAAGAGTTATATAGCTTTTAGAACTATTTGTAACTTTAAAGTGTTTAAATAAGTAGCTATATAGTCTTTAGTCAAGTTATATAGTATAGCCAATGTCGTCAAGGATCTATGTAGTCTTTAGAGCTATATATATAGCTTTATTGTGTTTAAACATGGATCTATATAGTCTTTAGAGCTACAAATAGCTTTATTGTGTTGAAAAATGGAGCTATATAGTCTTTAGAGCTATATCTAGTTTTATTGTGTTGAAACAAGAAACTATGTTGTATTTAGAGCTAATACAGCTTTATTGCGCTGCAACAAAAAGCTATATAGTCTTTAGTGGAGCTATATAATATAGTCAAGATTGGCAAGGAGCTATATAGTCTTTAGAACTATATGTAGCTTTATGTGTTTAAAGAAGGAGCTACATAACCTTTACTCAAGTTTTATAGTACAGTCAAGATTGGTAAGGAGCTATATAGATGAGAGAGATATAGTGTGAGGCTGTGAGTATAATGCGATGAGGTTTCCGTTCCAACCAGTTGTATTCTGGAATCAGTTTTAAAACTTCTTTCTGATTTAAAAAGCGTCGTTTTCATCTATTCTGTGGGAATATATATTTCTTATTTTTCAGAAGAAGCAAGTGCTAATTTTCCCGCTTTATTTTGCATGCAAGACAAAAGTAGGAGCTGATAAATTAAGCTGTGGTATTCTATGAAACCTTCAGAGAAGATGACCTATTATTAGAAATCATTTTGCAGCTATTAATGAAATTTTAGTTGGACTCTTATCCGTTAGGTTAGGATTTCGAATCATCCAGCCGAAGATTCCCCGTGTATGGTGATGATTGACACACGTATAAATCTGTTGTGGTCACAAAGTCCTCGATGTCGAGAGTCATACCACTAAGGGCACTGGTTCAGAGGCGATTTTCTTCTGATTCAGGTCTAAATGGTGATCTGTGGTTGAGTGAATGAAAGTCCGCCCCATAAAAGAGTTGTAACGCGTGTGTGGCAAAGTCGTCCTTGTGCCCTAGATGACCCTTGAAAATGAGTTAAATGTATGCGCACCCTATTGGCACCATTATCAAGATGCGCACCCTATTGGCTCAAATCACTGCCCTACGGCACAGCAGGCTTGTCCATTGGCAAGTGCCATAAGAAATAACACATAAAATTTTATCGTATACTCTTTAATAAACGGTACAGTCATTGGGAAAAGTTACGAAAGAACTCATTAAGAGGGCGGTTTTTGACGATCAATCGCTTAAAGCTAATATAAAGTATCAGAAAACCAAATGTGTACTTTGTAAAAATTTTACCCAAACGTTTAAAACCAAAACTTGACAAAGGACAATGGTAGTCTCATCACATGCCAAACTTCATACATTTAACTCATTATTCTTTTGAGGTATCATAGTGACATTCTTGGAAAAGTACAGACTGGAAGACGGTCAATTCTTGTGTATATCCGCGCATGCCAGACAGATATACATAGAGTTCTCCTCAGAATTCCTGCAAATGACGAGCACTCTCGGCGTCCAGACCCCTTCATCAACACTATGGCCTTCACCCCCTCTCAGATGTTCTTCTACTCTTCACTTCACATCCTTTTGAGCGCAGACGGAACAAACCCACGGGGGTTAGAGACATGACACCTTAGAAAGATGCGATTTAAAATTTGATAAGAATCTATATTTTCTGAGGGTCAAAGTTTATCCAACTGGCTTTATTTGTTACCCCGTTTCGTAGAAGCAGATTTCCAGCGCATGGATTCTTTTCAAAATTTGACAGAAATATTCATAGTTGGGGGTGGTGGAAATCATTTATAAAATTTCGGGTTTCCAGTTTGGAGCGTACTTGAGTCTTCCTGATAGCAGACATCATTCTCAAAATGCATTGTCAGACATTTCTCAGATCCGTGCAAAAGATGTTTGGATCTGAACCTTTCGATTCAGTCTTTGTGTAGTTTTTCCACTTTTAACCCATCAACAGGATCCGAACCCGACCTTTCAAAGTCAGGTTATTTGTTACTGGCAAAGTTCTCTATGCGAATATGGTAAACTCGAATCTCATAAATACGTGTAGGTTGAAGCTCTTTGAAAAAAGAGAGCATTGAAGAGATATCAGACGATGTGGTGGACCTGCTGCACAGCCCGTTTCAGATGATTTGCCAAGTTTTGATACCGAAGTATTGGGGTTCCGATCTGTTTTAAAGGCTGTTCCCCAAAGTTTGGTGAAGTTGAACTTTATTTAAAACTCAGCCTATTATTTTTTTGCTCCAAGAACAATAGATATGGTTTTTTATGGGTACTGCTCTCCTCGTTGAGATTTCTCGGCAATACATTCTTCTGCCAAGCTTTGCTAACTTTCGGATCAGTGTAACCTGGATGACAGCATGCATTTTTTCGGAAATCTTTGAAATGGGGTGGTTTGAAATTGCGAACTTTCGTCTATTAAGGCACCTGTTTCCACTGTGCGCTGAGAGGGGATCAAAACAAATCATATAAATTATTTTCTCAAATAATTAAAGTTGCAAAAAACCCAAATATTAGGATGATGTTAACCCTTAACTGGGGCTGTGAGGTCTGTGAGACCTCTATCGATGGACTTTCGGTCACCCCTATTCTATTTTTAGCTCAATGGAAATGGATGGACCCTGTAGCTTCCTGTTTCGTGACCTTCAATGCACGAGCACTCTTTCAACTGGTTTCAGCGGATGCTTTTCAAAATAAGTCACTTATTCTTTGTGTGCGGCCTCTAGGACCTTACTCTCCAGTTAGTGCCCAATGATAAACAAGGCTCATCAGATGGTGCTAAAACATGGGTCTCGAAATATCATACAATTTACTCATCCTATTATGAAGTAGTGTTTCAGGCACTTTTAAATGAAACAGAAAGTGATTTTACTGATGAGGATAATTGTACAGAAGAGTTTTTTGATGAAAGTTCGCATTCAACTGATTTTGATGTGTATGGTGAAACATAATTCATTTTCCTAGTGATAATGCATTTAGAAAATTTTTTTAAAAAAAATTAACATTTCAAGGAAAATGTATGCAGAATTTAAAGGTTGATTTTTATAATAGTTCTTGGCCTGTAAGCTTAAAATGCTCTAGAAAACCGTGCAATGAAAGTCAGACAAGTCGATAAAAAAGGGCCCATTTTGCCCATTGTCAATTTTTTTTTATTTTTCATATAACTGTTGAGTTTTACATTATATTGTTTTCTATATACCTTCATGTACTGGGAAAATAAATACGATTTAAAAAGTGTAAAGTAATATGTTATTTCAAGAATATTATTCATTGCATCATGTAATTTGAGAAGAAAATGTATGTTCCAACTCATTTACCTTTTTCAATGGTAATGTATTTTGAAAACTGTATAAAGCATATCTATATATTAAGAGAAATATCAACAAAGTTTATTGGCAGCATTTCATACAGTTACATTGATTAGAAAATTTAATTTGAGTCTAAATGAAATGCTGTCTCGTAGACCGCAACCAGCAATATTCACGCCGAGATGGTTGGCATGGATTCGGTGGCATTAAATTCGTAGAGGCCAGATACCTTTCAGTGCCCGCAGTGTGCCTATACCTGATTTTTTTTAAATTTTAACTTTAAAAATACAGTTTTTTCACAGTAGGTTAAAATATATGTTTAAACTCATTTCAGAGAGAAAAAAACATACTAATTATTAATTCATTAATTACTATTTAATGAGCTAATTAGCATATTTTTGGAACGCTATATCATAAATTATAGTATGTACAGATACGCAATTCTATTTAGAAATGATGCTTAACATTAGTCTTCGTATTATTTGCCTCCATCAAGTTATCAAAATATATAGTTTAATTTTAAACCATTTTTTCATCAACGATGAATAGAAAAAACAAGATTTTTTGCCATTTCAACTTTTAAACAGCCATTAAAAATTTATTTCTGTAAATATAACTTTGATGTAGGCACAAAACATTCCACTGTTCCACACAGATTATTTTGATGCATAAATAACCGTATTTGGTTCATTTCTTGTGAAGTTGTTTTAATGAAGTAAACATAGTGGGAAAATATAATTCTTCGTAAAATGAGTTGTCTTAAAACAACCGAAAACAGAGTTTTTAGTGAAACTACCTAAAAAAATCCTTAAACGATAATATCTCAATAAATATTTCGAATATCGATAACACCTTGGTATCGTTCGAAAGCTGAAGGATCAAAGAATAATTTGAAGCAATGACAAAAATATTCCATACTTTGAACTATTTTCAAAGTGTTAAGTGTCACCTTGAGGCCTTATCACACGGCGAAATATCGTCAGCAATTTTACGTTTCTACCCTCCAGAACCGGGCAGGCAAGTTTTTCTTCATGGTATACTTTTTTTAACCAGCTTCAAAATGCTGACGATGATGACGGAAATATTGTCTGTAAACGCAGTTTGACCAATCGTGTGAAATTTCAATGTGACGTCACTTTCATTGCCGTTTGCTGACGATATTTTGCCGTGTCCTAAGGCCTTTCGAAACATTTATGTATAGAATCCAAAATCCGAAAGACTGCGCGTACACAAATAACACATATTTTATTCTAAAATCAAATGATAACACGGTTATCGAAATGTAGCGTGACAGACGTCTCTCCCACAGAATATTTACAAGTCCCTCCGTGCGGATGGCTTCAGGTGCGTGGCAGGAGGTAGAGGCGCACCCCGTTGAGGAGCATGGCCAGGAAGCAGCCGAAGCAGAGGACGAAGAGGGCGGGGAAGAACCAGGCGTCCCGGCCCGCGCTCAGGTGCCGGTAGATGTAGGCCAAGGTGCGCTTCTGCTCGGTCTGGATGGAGAGGGCCCCGGGGGTCTTGGGGGGCAGAGGCCCGGCGGCGGTCTGCAGGCAGGTCATGGGGATGTCTGCGAGAAGAGAGGGAATGAGAACTGTTTTCACACCTTCATTACATAAGAAAAAGCATATATATATAAGAAATATATTATATATATTATTATATATATATATACATTTCAATACATACAATACATCTTTTTTTAATATTTAATTGTGGTTTTTCATGACACTGATGTCCACTAGTTAAAGTATCCGAAGGAAAAATTTCGAAGGATTTTTTTTAAAAAGCTGCTATGTAGTAGATGTATTGTGAATTATAATAAAAAATGATGGTTTTTAAACTATAGTTTTAAAAACTATTTAAAACTATGGTTTTGAATTGTATTGTCAATTATAATTAGAAATACAAAAAAAAAAAAAAAAAAAAAAAAATTTTAAAAATATATTTTTTGAAAAAGAGGAATATTTCTAGGAAATGTGAATGCAGTTTATCCAAATTGTTTAATACTCTACACAAAATGGTAATGCAGCAATAGTATTTCTCTCTTTGTTATAGAATAGAATGATATGAACAAAAATCTAAGAATAATTACATACACATACACACACACACATACATACATATGCTATTTCCAAATGATAAACCATTTAGCAAAAATTTCTTAAAAATATTAATTTACATAGAATTTTTATGAAAACAGTATTTTTGTAAACGCAAACTCCTATTTTCTCATTTCTGAGATCATAAAAGAGTTTCATAATGGATTCATCTCAGAGCAGGAGTCAAATCCTTCGATGTTTCCCGTTTGAGAATGTGATATTTCCCCAATGGGGAAAAAAGAAAATTACCAAAACTGTTACTAAACGTGAGTGAAGTTTTTTTGATACATATTGTAAAAATTAAATTACGTCATTTCGTTCGTAAAAAAAATTTCTTTCCACGGAAACAATAGCTACGATGCCATATTCTCCATCAGCCTTTTAAAAACTCATCTACTAGAAGAATACTGGTTGAAGCAATAATAAAAGCAATACTGGTAAAAGCAGGTCAACCTTTTAAAAAGACATCCGCTTTCAAATAAGTGTACATAATAATAATGTAATACTAGTGAAAGCAGGTAAAAAACATAAATGCAATTAAAAGATGACATTTATACTTTATTCATTGCCTACGCGATTTCGAGCTTCCATTATTTGTTGCCTTCCATTATTCAAATCCTCCTAACAGGTTCTCATCTGATAATAAATTTTAAATGTAACTAAAGAGAAATGTATTTTCTAAATTTTGGAACTGTTGGTTTAAATTGTGCTTAACCAATAAGTAATAGAGGAAAATTAGAAATTCCTGTTTTAAAAGCCCAAAAGAAGTAATCTGGAATTAAAGATATTCCGGTTAATGAATTTGATAACCAAATGTGTTTTCTAGCGATTTTTTGCCCTGAAGTTTCAGAACTAAGCAAATCGTTTGCCCGGCACCTTGAAACTCGTGCCCTTAAAGTGCCCCAAATGACCCAGAATTCATAAAGGGAAACAAACTGACAGAAAAAAAGGTTTCCTTTTAACACCAGTTACATTTTTCTTTGGGCAATAGGAAGGAAGATTTTCATTTTTTTTAGATCATGCGCCATTTAGGACGAAACTTAAGGTCAAAAGCGTGAAATCGATGACTCGATAAAAGTCAATTTTCAGAAACAGATTTGTTTTGAGAAAATGCGTCTTCAAACATTTTAATTTATTCAGAATACAATAAAATAAGGTATATCATTAATCAGTTCATCCACATTTTCAATACAGACGCTATTCAGTACATTCTTAATACACATTTTTATATTTCAATAATGATATTTCATTAAAAAATATTAATAACTACTATGAATAAAAAAATATTGACATTGCTAGAGAGAAGCCTTTATTTTTAACAGAAAAATTTCAACTTGAAAATCAACTAGAGAGAATATTCTCCTTCCGACTTTTTCGTATACAAGCGTATGCAGCATTTTGCATTGCATGTAAGGAATATTTTAGTTTTCTATTTTATCCATTGACGGTTTCCGAAATCGGATAGACAAGTGAAAATGTCGAATTTCATCTACTTCCATTACGCTTTCCAATTGTATCACTCGAGTGCTTTTCAGTATATAGAGAGGTAGACAATCGATTTGCACTAAATTTTTATACAGATCTGCATTAATAGTGGGCAAGCCCAAATGCTACAAAGATTTCGCAAGTTAAATGAATAAATGGAATTTTTTAATGAAGAAAAATTGAAAGGAAGGGGGATCGAAAGGAAAATTTAAAGGAAGAAAAGTCAAGCAATTTTTGAAATGAAGAAAAATCGAGCAAATGTTTTAATGAAGAAAAATCGAGCAATTTTTTTAAATGTAGAAAAAGCGAGCAATTTTTTTAAATGATAAAAAAGTGAGCAATTTTTTTAAAAGGTGGAAATCAAGCAATTTTTTTAAATGAAGAAATTTTAAAGTTTTTTCAAATGAAGAAAATTTAAGCATTTTTTTAAGGAAGAAAATTTAAGCAATTATTTAAATGAAGAAAATAGAACAAAATTTTTTTATTGAAGAAAAATCATGTAGTTTTTTAAAAAGAGAATTTATGCAGCTCTTAATTTTTGGGAATACATGCAGTTTTTTAACAAAGAAAATTCATACAGTTTTTTTACATAGATTGTTAAAATAAGTTTGTCGAATATGTTATTGGAAAAAAAAATTATAAAAATTATTTGTATTAAAACGGCAACTCCTATGTGTCATTCGAATACAGACTTCAGTGCAACTCACATCAAAGAGAGTCGGTTGAAAACACGATTATTAGGGTACATATTCTGGGATGAACTGGAATGAAAACAATTCTTGCATTGACCTGCATAGCGGTCAGTATGGCCACACTTCCCATTTTCAAGATTTCATTGTTAAGTTGCCTTCATTTAAACTAAGTTGCCCGTTGTTGGCCTAAATTGAAGACATTATTCAGCGTGTTTATTTTTTAATACTCAGCGAAACATACGTAGAAAAAGTTACTTTTCGAAATTTGAGGCTACGTAGCAGTAAATATTGTAGTTTGTTTTCTTCAGTAGTTAACCAATGGAATTACAAATTAAATAGGATTTTTTAAATATTTTAAATAGTTTCTCACCATATATTAGTATTTCTTCGTAATAATCATTTGATATAAGATTTCTGAATCATGAAATCAATTTTATTCATATTCTAAGAAATTAAATATTTTACTGATATAAATATAAATAAAAATTAAATAGCTTCAACTTTAAAATGATCATATTAACCACAACATTTTTATTATTATAATATTATGTCAGCAGTATTATATTAATAAAAATGCTTTATGAGTAATATTATAACAGCTTCTTATAATTCCATTATTCTTATATTCTATTAATAATTGTTTTTACCCTTATTCTTATTACTCAGTTGTTAATTAGTGTTGTTATATTCTATATAATTAATAATTATTCTTATGATTCTATAATTATTTTTATCTACTGAAATTATTTTTATAACTACTAATAGAGATTTAAAGCATTCACAGTTCATAATTTATTAAAAACAAAGTAACATTTATTTCATGGATAGTACATACAGTTTTAGATACCATTCTTGAAAGTTTGCCATTTTTTAAGGAGAGAAAATCATGCAACATTGAGACATTTTAGCATGTATACCATGAGCATGTCATTTTTGCAGAACACAACATAAAACAAATTACATAAAAAATTCTTTTATTTGTAGAAATATATCATTTCGCTCTTAGTTAAGGGTTTGAATTCTTCCGCTGTGCTACCAACATTGTAATTATAAACTTTTAGTCCATTCGGAAGATTAGAAGTTTGAAGAATTTCTTTTCCGGAAGATTAGAAGTTTGCTTTAATCTATACTTATAATAAAGCTCAATGTGTGTGTGCGTGTTGGCACTCTACAGATTAGACCGTTTCACCTAGAGCTATCAAATTTGGCATGTGTATACCTTGGGCACCGGGAATGAACATCCAGAAGCCCTTTTTTCGAGTTTTTAATTAGAATTTGAATTAATTAAAATTTAAGAAAAATTTCGACGTTTTTCCGCTATATTTTTAGAAAATATTTTCACTCAAACATGATTTTTACATCAAATTAAAGATTCAAAGAATCAAAATTAGCTTTCTAATGGTATCGGTGTTTTAACATATAACTTAAACTTCCACTTTTAACGAATTTTTAAAGAAATATTTTAACCATATTTTTCAACAACATATTTCGGACAAAACAATGAAATTTAATCTGCACGAGCACGTCAAGGGGGAAAAATGAGCCATCACACTGACGGAAATTCAAAAATTTTTTTAAACTATTGTGGCAAATTAAATCTTAAAAAAACGTGACTTTCAGCGCCTGGCAGGATGAAATAAAAGAAATAATTCCACAACAGCTGATTGTAAATCAGAGAGACATATAGTTCAGTGAACAAATAATCCTAAGGCTTTTATAATAATTCGAGTTACGTTACTATATTTAAAATATTTAAACATATTTGACTGATAAATTACAAAGAAAACAAGTTGCGTAAGTGTTGAATTGAAAATTTTAGAAACGCATTACTCATGGCAAACCAACCGGTCGCCAAAAGGCGGCTAGTTTTTAATAAACGTCATTTTTCAAAATCCTATTTTCGACAGCCTCTCCTTGTGGACTGAAAACTCAATGGCCTGTCCGATGATCTGGAACTCGTTAATGCCAGATACCGGATCATCGGATGCAGATTGTTTGCGAACACGTGCGACCTCCGAAAATGAGTCGGCCTACCTCCGCAGCAGTCAACAGGAAAGGTCAAGGATCAGGAGCAAATGTAATGCAGCTCTCATTTCGCGGCTCTCTCAGATATTGGATACATCGTTGCCCTTGTTACAGTGTGGACAGGGATAATGCCCTTGATTGCGTCTCGTCCATCCCTGAATTACTTGAACCCTTTTTCCATCTCTTGGGTTAAAAACAATTTGCTCTTTGAAGGCATATTTTGCATTGAAATTCGATTAGCAATTCTTCGTTTAAGCTAACAAATGAGCACTTCGATCTAGGTGGAAGGAATTCATGACATTTTGTCGGAAATTTGAAAGCGAATGAAGATGAAGGATGTTTTTATCCTTTTAGGGAATACGACTACGTTCAAAGGAAAAATTTTGAAAAATTGGATTTTTTTTAAAATTATAGTTTTTGGATGTATTGGCAATTATAATACATAATACTAGTAATGCTAAAAATTATTTCAAAATATAATACATTTTCACAAATAAAAAAAATTGTAGTAAATTTTAACCCCTTGAGGACCAGCGCGACGGAAATAAAACTCAGTCACGGGACCGAACGCTCTGAAACGGAGCGTCACTACCGGCCCGCGCATTTTAAGCAGTTAAGCCTAATTTTACCAAAAAATTCGTATAAAATCAGCATTTTAATAAAAAGACTCCAAATTTATATCCCATCACATATTATAATCCACAAAATTATAATCCCATCACATATCCCAAAATTTCTACGAAACACACACATAAAAAAACGCCGCTAAAACCGAACACCACTCATAAATATTTTACTCTTACCCCTTGCAATAATCCGCTGAATGTACTCCCCCATATTCTCCTAACGAAAAAAACAAAGCAATAAACAAGTCACTTGAACTCGCACGTGCACTTTCAAACACCCGTGTTTCCCAGTTTGTTTATATTAATTAGAAGAAATACTTTCTTCCATTTCACTATCTGATTCATTCATCTATTTCGAAATCTCGCTCTATCAAACCTCAAAAGGCAAACGCAATTCTACCCCAACATTTTAAACTAATAAACGTTCAATAAATTTCCACCATCTGTCAAAATATAAACACAGCGCGCAATAAATCCCAGCCCTTTAAAGAGCCGTGATTCTCACTTTGTTTACATCAATAAATATATCAAATACAGAAGCATAGAACAGAAACTAATGCCCGTTCATGAAGGTCAAATACCATATGAGTCGACTTTTGTGAAAACCGTTGCCATTTACCGCCATCTAGTAGCATTTAAAAATTCAAATAAAACGTTCCGATTTCCGATTACGCATACGCGACGCTGGTCTCTCCATATCAATCGGAGCTCTTCGTGTGGAAGCGACGCTGGGCTGATAAGAGTGGAATCGCTGCGTCACATCCACGGGACCTTGGTCGCGAACGGGTTAATGAAATTGAACCAAAACGGTTAACACTACACTAAATGGTTATGCAACAATCCTATTTTTCTTTGTACACAAGTAATAGAATAAAATGATGAATGAAAGGAACCAGAATCTAAGAAAAATCTTAAGATGAAAAGAAGTTATGGGTAAAAATATATGTGTATATATGCATTTTCCCCATCATTCCCAACTTAAATTTTCTCAAAACGCCGATAAATGAAAAAACATTTCGCCAACAATAAAACTTTTGGCTCATTTCATTTCCCATGTCATTTAAACCACGCGCTGAAATTTTTTATGTAAAATAGTATTAGTTTTTGAGATAACGTGTTAACGTTGGAGAATTTTTTATGAAAATGAAAGCTTTGAGGAAATGGATTTTTAGCTGAAAAAATTGGTGATCCTGGATGACAGGTCAAGCATTCTTTTTCCCAGAAAAGATAAACTGCTTTGGAAAGTCTGAACTACAAGAAATAACAATTTTTAAAAAAATTAGCCAATATGGTCGGTCTATAACCAGTGTTTTAAACGGAGTCAGATCGCTTTGATGGACAACTCAGCCCCAAAATAAAAACCAGTCTTTTTATTTTGAAGTAAAGACTCCATTTGTGATGTTTCCCTCCCCCTCGAATGGATGAAAAGATATAAAATAATTGTATTGTCATTAAGATGGTAAACACTTGGGAAGTTCAGTTTTAGTTTAGTTACATTAATTCCCGTTGTAAAGCAACAATATGGCTATTTTGGGACGGACCTCGCAATTTTGGACCGTGGTCAGATGATCTCTTGATAAGCCAGTAACTACCGCTAAAAATTGGTTATCACTTTTGTGTAGGGAGGAGTTAAGCGGCTGCAAATCGAGTTCGATCCTTGGGGGAGTTTCAATCTACACATTGGCACAATTCCAACCAACACCATCGCCAAAACGCGGACGACACTTGGCACACAACGCTATGATTTCAAAACTCTGCTTCATTTGATGCCTGCTTCGCTTTGCAAATCTTCCAACAGGCTGCATTTCAAGGTTTTGCAATTCAGGATTCTTGCAAAACGTAAGTATCATTTTGTAAAAAGAGAAGAAACGTTTGCGATCGGCCAATTGCTCTGATGGGCTCTGATCCAGTTCATCGAAGCAGCTCTTCGCAGTTATTTCTCTGTCAGTGATTGAAAGCAAATAGAGGGATATTAGAAACTGGTTTATTGTGTTTCATAGCGCTTATAATGTATAAAAACATAAATTTTTCATTTCTTCATTTTTCAAAGTGTGATGTTTTGCAAAACAATCACCGAAGACGGGTTACACACACAGCGGGTTTGTTTGTTTTTCCGATAGCTTAATTCACCGATGCCGACATAACAGCAGTAGTGTATTCAATTATACTAGAGCTTGCACACTAAGCGGACAAATAAAGATTCTGTCCATCCGCCTTTTATCGGACTCTGTACAGACGCCCGCTGTCACGAGCGATCTCTTATAATCAGATGCAAGATCCCAAATCCTTTTTTCCCATTCATTGAATAAATCGAAATAAGTCAATTTTTCCCCCTCTTCATTCGGCAACAAGATAATAAGGATAGAATTTTTACTCTATTCATTTCAAATTACCCTTAAGCAATCATAATTACTCTATGAAATGAGGCCGACTCTTACGACGGAGTCGGAATTCAAGCGCCGTGTGTGTAACCGTTTGATTTCTGGGAGTGGTCTCGGCAAAATACTGACAGGAGAAAAAAAACGCTGCGTGTGAACGAGCCGAACTGGGGCGGTTTCAAAGCGATATATACATAAATATATATGTGTGTGCATCTTACTCAATGTGTTAATAGCATCATATTGGTGGCACCGACTTTTACGACGACTTGCGAATGCCGCCACTGTGTTGGCATCAACCGCAAAGGGTTAATTTATTTCTCCAAGGGAGTCGTCATTTGTACGGAGAGGACGATCGACGACAAAAAGAGCAATCAGCAAAAGAGTCAGACATTTCCCCTTTGGGGATTTTACTATAGGACTCTGATGAGGATTTATTTCACACGGGCTGACTTAAGAAAACACATCTTGGGTATCACCCAATGAAATGCGCAAACATTAGGGATTTTTAACCTTTCGCTCGGATGTCGAGACTTTCTAATAATCATCACTTTTCTGGAAAACTGTTAAAAATAAGTAAATGAAAAGATTTGGATTTGGATAACGAAATAAGTGAGCATTTTGCAGTAAAGCAATCGGAAAATATAAGCATTGTGAAATTAAAACCTACTTCTGAAATCATCTAAAATAAAATGATTTCGGAAACGAAACGAAACTATATTGGAATCGAAAACTAAAAATTATTTTGGAATCAAATTGAAAAATTAATCAAAACAATAATCATTATGAAATAAAAACTTTTTTTTTTAAACAAACCAAAGTTGGATTCATTTTGAAAAGCGAAATTAAAAATTATTTTGGTATTTAACTAACAAATTTTTTTAAGCAGTATCATTGTATTTAGTGAGCGCAAATGCAGCTACTACTAAAATACAGATGAATCTAAATAAATTAGCAACATCAGCCAAATAAAAAGGAAAACGATAGAATCTAAATGAAATCAAAATCAAATAATCCGGCCTGAAGACTTTTTCATAGGCCAAAATAAGGGACATTTTCATCCAAGGTCACATTTGTTTTCAGCTAAAATTTGTCTTTAATTTTCTCAAACTTTAATTTCCATCAATATTATACACCGTTCACATGATGCCTCAAAAGCTAATAGTGGTATTTATGTAAAAACATCAGCGTGTGTTTTAAATAATAGGGACAATGAAATAAACTAAAAGTTTTTATGCTGGTGAGATACTTTTTCATTTATCGGTGTTTTGGGACAAATTAAGTTGTGAATTTATGGGGGAAAAATGGCATATATGCGTATATTTTCACCCCTAACTTCTTTGCATCTCAAGATTTTTCTTAGATTTCGGTTCATTTCCTTAATCATTACGTTCCATAACTTGTGTGCAAAGAAAGATAGGATTGCTGCTTACAATTTTGTGAAGAGGGGCAACCGTTTTCTTTAAATTTCAATAAAATCTACTACACATATTCCTATTTCTGAACATATGTTTTCAAATAACTTTGGTACATTTATAATATTATTTTGAGAAATAATCGACAATACATTTAGAGACCATAGCATAAAATCGCGTTTATAAAATCCATTTTTCAAACATTTTCCTTCGAGCTTAGTCGGATGCCTTAAAAACAGGACTGAGTTGGATTTGAATCCATTTACTAATAAAAAAAATATTTTCTAACTTTTCCTCAATAATGTCTGTTTCTGTCTCAATAAATCTGTCCGTCACAGACGGAACGTCCGCATCAAAGTCACGCCCTCCTGATTCTCATCGTGTGCTCGGAACATCACTCATGCCCGTCGTGATTCCGAGGACGAAGCTAAACTTAGAAACCCAAGCACCTTGAAAAATTGAAGCTATTTCTGAAGTGTTCGAATCCCTAACGCGAGACCCTAGCTCTGAGGTCATGCAGAAGACCTATTTCAGAAAAGAAATCATATCACGCTAGTTGGAAGTCAATTTTCGCACTCTAATCGTATTTCAATCATTTCATAAGTCTCGAGATTTTAATAGGAATAGTTGGAAAATCAGCGACTCCATTGTGTTATGTCAGAAGGTATCCGACTATTTTCGAAGGAAAAATTTTGAAAAATTGAATTTTTTAAGAACTATTTAAAACTGTGGCTTTTAGATGTATTGTCGATTTTAATGCAAAATACCATGAATACAAAAACATTATTTGAAAAAATTATACATTGAGAAATAGGGGAATATGCAGTACAGTTTAATAAAATTGAACCAAAATGGTTCGCAATCTACACAAAATGGTAAGGCAGCAATCCCGTTTTTGTTTGTGCACAAGTTATAGAATATAATGACGAATGAAATGAACCAAACTCTAAGAAACATTTTGAGATGCAGAGAAGTTGTGGATAAAAATGCACAAACATATGCATCTTTTCCATAAATTCATAACTTAATTTTTTCTAAAAACACCCATAAATGAAAAAGCATTTCACCAACCATAAAACTTTTGGCTCACTTCATCGCCCGCATTATTTAAAAAACACGCTGGAATGCTTATGTGAATACCTCTGTTAGTTTTGGTGATATCCCGTAAACGGTGGAGAATTTGTATGAAAATGAAAGTTTTGAGAAAATTGGAGTGAAAAGAAAATTTTCAGCTGAAAAATAGGTGCCCCTGGATGATAGGCGAGGCCTTCCTTTCCCTAGAAAAGACAAACTGTTTTGGAAAGAGGAAAGTCTGAACCACAAGAAATAACAACCGAAAAATCCAATGGGTTCGATATGCAGTGTTTTTAACAAAATTGGATACAAACACTTTATATCTAAATGCGTAAATATAAATAAATTCGATGGGACTTAAACAGATGAAAATGCCGATTTTTGAATTTTGTGTTTAGTAATATCGGTGGGCTTATTCCTGAAAATTTCAAAAGGATCAGATTATTATTTTGGCAGATGAGAAGACATTTAGTCAAGACATTTAGACCATGCCCTCTTCCACTACTGTATATTTTTCCGGGCCATTTTTTACTGCGAAGTAAAATAAGGCAAGCTATATTGTTTAACAAAATGTTTGTTTGCAAATTCGATCATTTCTCCTGCTCTTATGCATTAACTACTGACCATCGAAATCAGATCCATTTTCGGAAAGAAAATCAGCTTCTTCAAACATAAATCAATTATTTTTTACTTTAATCCTGATAGATTTCAAAATGCCACGAGTTGACAAAAGTCACATTGTTTTGTTATAAATAGTATAAGATCCAAGTGATAACAATAAGCAATTCAGATTTCTCGGTTTCAAAAAACGGTTTAGCTATTTGAAAGTCAAATTCATTTTTGATACCAAAATTATTGATTGTGAGCACGTTACTGACACTTCTTAATTTTTTTACAAAGGCCAAATTTATAGTTTCTTTTTAAAATATAGTTTTGTTTTGTGTAAAAAAATATCTACTATAAATATCTGTTTAGGTGTGTTAAAATCTATTCTTATTCATTTTTCCCCCTAAATACTTTGCTTGTATCCAAAGTTTTTACTTTTCAATTTATACTTCCTTTTGTTGATCTGCAACTATTATTAAGAACGAACAAACATTTGAGAAGGAAACATTAAGAAGGATTTCCTTAATGCAATCACTATATAGCGTTGAAATGAATAAATAAATTTGATATTTTAAGTGCTCATTTTTTTCTAATTATAATTCAGTTTAACTAAATCAATTGTTAACTATAGACAAAAATAAAATTTTATAAAACCATTTCTTTCTTGCTTAAAAATTAGTTATTCTTGAAAATAAAAATGGTGCATTTAAACACAAATCGAAACCGATAAAGGAAACTGGTATTAGAGAGATACGTTAGCTGTTGGCTCCTACCTTTTTGGGCCCCAAAATATCCAAAGAGGACCAGAAAAGAACAGGGAAGAAAGAACACACAAAGCTGCAGCACCTGTCGTTTGGACCGCTGTAGAGAGGTCTGATGGCTTTTTTGCTCGATCGTTAATCCCAGATAGCCATCACGATCTCCTCTCGACCAATGAGGGCTACCGGTCCATCCACGTTCACTGGCGCGGAAGAATCATTCTCTAAACAACAGCGTTCGGCAAGTTTTTTTTTTTTTCTTCTTTTTGTTGAAAGGTAGAAAGCTTTCGTTTCGGTTTCGATGGTAATTAGGATTCAATTCTTTAAGGAGTACGTACAAATTAGATTGCGCTTTTAAAATTTTAACTGTAAAAATCCAGTTCTCTAGGTCATTGATACTGAAAGAAGAAATAAAACAACAACTGTGTGGCAGAGGGTATACGTCCAAAAAAGGAAGAGTCAATTTCGACTTAATGCTTCATTCGGAAATTAAAATAAGAAGACATTATTCACTTATAATCCAAATAATATCTGGACACGGGAGATTTCCTGCCTATTTCCAAAGATTTGGAAGAATGCAGGAAAATAAATGCATTTGGGATGAAATCGGTACGGTTTACCACTATTTAATGGAATGTATATAGGTCTCGGAGTTAAAGAAGAACCTGAAAATTGTCAATAATGATTGAAGTACAATATTGATGGTACCAGGTCATCTCAAAACCCTGAAGGATAGGATGTCGAAGATGGACAGTTTCATTCCAACTGTTTGAGGGTGTGCAGGTGGGGAGAAAGACAGCTATTTGCTACCCTGAAAGGAATGTTAGTTTGACTGTTTGGTTCATGTAAGGCTGAACAGTACTTATTGAGCAGCCGACCCCAACAAATCCCGTCGATACTCCGTCGCTACGTTCAGCGGTGGCTGGGTGGTCGGCTGTATGCAAGAAGACGAAGTAGGTCACTAATATATATATAAACTCATTTCAATGAGAAAAATCATATTATTACACTAATTTTTAGTTAATTAATTAATATTTAATCAGTTAATTAGCCTATTTTTTGAAACATGGTATATTAAATTCTGATTTGTGCAGATACACAATTCTAGTGGGAAATGATACCTCATATCGGTCTTCTTGTGATCTGCCTCAACCAAGTAATATAAACTTATAATTTGTTTAAAACAATTTTTTCATCAACGTTAAATAGACAAGAGTAATTTAGACATTAAATAATAGATTCTGTCATGTAGACATTTGTGCAAATTTCGAAAACAGGTTTTTGCTTTGGTAACTTCATCGTCAATTGCTGCATTTCAGGATTAAGAAATGATTCCTCCAGTTTTTTCACAATAGGTCATGAATATATGTTTAAACTCCTTTCAGTGAGAAAAAAATCATATTACACTCATTATTAATTCTTTGATCAATATTTAATAAGCTGATTGGCACATTTTTTGAAACATGATATCTTAAATTCTAATTAGCAGAAACACACCATTCTAGTTGGAAATTTTGCCTCATATGAGTCTTCCTGTTACCTGCTTCAATAAAGTCATAAACATTTATAGTTTTTTTTAATCAATTTTTTCATCAACGATGAAAAGAAAAAGGGTAATTTTTTCTGTAATTCTAACTTTTAAATAGCTATTAAATTTTTTTCTTGAAATAAAACCTTGATTACAGCACAAAGTAACCATTGCTTCACACACATTACTTTGACTTATAAACGGTTGTATTTGGTTCATTTCTTGTTGAGATAGGCTTGTTTAGATCAAACAACGCAGTGGAAAAAAAATAATTCTTCATAAAAGGAGTTTTTAAAAAACTGAAACTGGTTTTTTTAGTGAAAGTACCTGATAAAAAAATCCTTATAACTCGAGAAATGTTCCGACTACTGACACCATCTTGGTGTCGTTCGAAAGCTGAAGGATCAGAACACATTTTGAAGCGATAGAAAAAAAATATTCGATATTTGAAACGATTTTTGAAGTTTCGATTGTGTACGCGCACCTTAAAAGTCGAAAGAGATTGATTATCTTTACAAAGTGCTGAAGCTTGTCGCATTGAACTAATTTGGGAATAGTAACAGTGTTCAGGATATAAATAGCTGTAATTTTCTACCAAGAAGTAATGAGGAGGAAAAAAAATTTGAACACTAAAAGCAAAAAGGTGCTTAAGTTTTGGTTACCTTTTTTTTATGTGCGCGTAATTACTTATTTGACTTGTTGCTATGTGATGCAGGCAAGTTCCTTGCGCTACAGGCACCAGCCGGTAGTCAGTTACTCTACAACGTTTCTAGAAACTTTCAATTTGCTCCCTATCGCAAGCTAAGAAACCATTAACACGGAATTGACGATATACTTCAATGAAATTTTAAACAAAAGAATCTAAGGTTTAAGGTTTCGACTAATTACATGAAAAAAGTAGGATAGTTATAATTTACAACTGTTTCATTTTTTATCCTATTTATCTAAATTTCTTTTTTACGTTGTTTGACTGCTTTTCCTTTTAGTTTTAATGAGCAAATTTTATCTATTGTGGATAGTTTTTTTAAAACTTTTTTTAAAGATTTTGGATGTGTGAAAACAATATAAGTACCCAATATGTATGAAAATAATTGTTTTCGAAGGTATTGTAAACTTTGAAAATGAGTTTTATGAAGAAAAAAAATATTTTTAGAAAGTTGCCTTTTTCCACCTTTTTTAGCATGTCTAAAATAAAAGCTTTCAGTGAGTTTCAAAACAGCAAAATTTTCTTCTACGAAAATGATGGAGAAGGTTTTCGAAAGGACTTGCAAGCCAGCTACACGTTAGTTCGAACATTGTTTCGAATTTCTAATGATATCATAGCAAGAATCAAAAAAAAAAAACCTACCAAACCTTTGAAAAATTAACAAACGCGATCAAAGAAAAATTCATCCATTATTTTTTTAGTCATCAGCTGAAGTGTTGCCAAAACTTGAAATAATAGAGACATCATGCCTGTTTCAAGAAGAGCTGTTAAAATGACATAAAAAAAACCTCTAAGAAAATTCGTATTCACAAAAAAGAAGCCCCACTTTAGATTGGACGAATTGGATATTTATGGCGAATTGAATTAGCTCAGATCACACCTGCAACGTTTGAGCTCGCAGCCTCGTAACAGACAAAAGCGATCACCACTAACCAGTGGCTATAACTGGTTTATTAAGCTACCACCCCCATTATATTTTCAAAAGAGAAGATTCATTCAGACGGGCCACCAAATAGTAGGACCCTTGTCTCAGTAATAATGGAAAGACTCTTCCGAGTCGACAGCTGGGTGGGGGGAGGGCAATTAGATGGTTTAGTCGGAAATCGAGTAAGGAGGAAAAAACAAACTTATCCCAGACTGCGGCAGAAAACAGACTTCTCCATGTGTTGTTTCGACATATCTTTTTTCTTATTACTGAAAAGATCAGGTTTTTCAACAAGCTGCAGTAACAATTCACAAAAAAGGGTCTTGCAGGGTTGATATTGGATTTGCAGCAAATAATATTCGTATTTTGTGCAGACCTGTTAAAAGCCGGACATTACAAAGAGCAAAGAATGGCGAGAATTGTTCCTCGGGAAAGCAATCAGTTCGAAACTGAACTTCAGAAAACTTTCACTGATGCTGGGAGACATTTTTGCCTAACAGGAGATTGATGACGATGTCTTGTCCACAATACAGAGGAAACCCGACATCTTAAATTCTAATTTGTACGGACACACCATTCTAGTTGGAAACCATGCCTCATATGAGTCTTCGTGTTGT
>JAPMOQ010002089.1:681745-705353 GCA_026543055.1 Argiope trifasciata | reverse complement strand
TGGTATATTAAATTTGATTTGTACAGATACACCATTCTAGTTGGAAATGTTCGTAATATCAGTCTTCATGTTGTCTGCCTGTTTGAAGTTATAAAAATATATTTTTTAAACAATTTTTTCACCAGCGATCTATATAAAAAGTGAATTTTTATTATTATTATTATTTTAATTTTAGCTTTTAAATTGCTATTAACAATTCATTCATATAAATATAGCTTTGTTTGGGGCACAAAACATTCACCGTTTCATACATATTATTTTGATACATAAATAATTATATTTGATTCATTTCTCTTTGAGTTAGGATTGGTTGGATCAAGCAAGGTAGGGGGGGGGAATCATTCTTCGCAAAATAAATTTTAAAGAGAACCAAAACGAGAGTTTTTAGTGAAAGTACCTTCAGAAAAATGATTCGAGAAATATTCTGCCTAATGACATCTCGGTATCGTTTGAAAGCTGAAGGATCGGAGAATAATTTGAAGCAATGAAAAGCATTCGATATTTTGAACGACTTTCGAAGTGTCAAGTGTGTCCGTACACAACTTTAAACTTTTGTTCTAAATATTTAGTAAATTTCAACAAATGTAAATCGTATTTCTGAATGGAATGTCCTATTTCCTACCTAAAGAAATACAACTGCCGGTGTTGAAGGTCGTTGAAAAAAAGGAGAGCAGGAATGTCCCCAAAGGCAACCCATCCGCTGTCATCTGTCGACAATAATAAGGAAGTTGAGTTCGAAGATGAGGGCATTGTAAAAAGAAGAAACCGATGAACGAAAACATTTAATTAAAATCTCTTAAAGGCTAATTAGATATGGTTGAGAGAGGAAACAAAAAATTTGTGTGTTCTGATCATTGTCAAGGAATCAAAACAATACTAAGAGATAATTTATTGTAAAATTGAAATTCTTATTTTTCATATACGAAACAGACACATTTAAAAGATGCTGCATAACTGAAAAATTTGCCCCTGGAAATTTGAGGAATCTCCCTGATTTAAGACCTTTTGAATACGAAAAAGAAACATATAAGAAATCTTGTCGTTCGGTCTGTGAAATTAATTATTAAAAAAATTTAAAAATAATACTAATGAAGGGTATGTAGTATTTATACTTGTGTTGGAATGAAGTCGGGCAATGAAAATTCCTTATTTTGCTCTTCTGCGTACATTTCAATTCAATAAAATGAATAAATAAAAAAATCAACAAAAGAGCTGGATGAAATTTATTACGTGTTCTTTATATCCAATGTAATCAGTTATGGAAAGTTTCCTTTTTTCCTTCTTTTCATAAAACAATCAGAATTTCGAAAAATAAGGGATTGAAAACACTTGTACACGCACACAATCATAAAAGGAAATCTATTATCGCAAATTTCAAGTTATAATGTGAAATAATGTGGAAATCAAGTTGTAGCTTTAGTTGGCGATAAATCGCCAAATGTAAAAACCTTCTGCATTATTTTCTAATAACCTATTTTAATTGATTGAAATGATCCCTGAACCAACAATCTTCATCGATTAAACAAGCAATATTTTTACTTGTTCGGTTTATTAAAAAAAAAACTAATTCGAGTTAGGCAATTACATTGTGATTTCCAACGGAAATACAACAAAAACAGGCGATAGATAATTCAAAAATTGTAATGTAAAAGCAGACTCCGAAATAAGTCTACATTAGTAGACGATAAATATTTCAAGAGATATTCTGTGAAAGCCTACTCCTAAATAAAACTATGCAGAAGTGATGGAAGAGGAAAGAAAATAACTTTCCCTCTTGTTAAATAGAATACTAGCCGCCTTTGGCGACCAGCTGGTTCGCCATGAGTAATGCGTTCTAAAATTTCAATTAAATCACATATTCATTAGCCTTGAAGTCATTCCGGGCATTGATGGGCCTGAAATTAATATTTTCTATAAGATGATGGACGGAAAGTTCTAAAAGAACACGTTTTCATAATAATATTCTTTAATTTTATAAATCAGTCAGTTTTAATTATTTATTAAGAAGATGTAGCAACTTTTGTTTAAAATATTAATAAAAATATTTTGTAAAATAAGGCTCACAGAGCAAAATATGAAGAAATATAAAACTCATTATTCATAAATGTATTGTTTGACTCAAGCGTTTACCGTAAATAATGAAGATTTGTTGAATTAATTATTTAGATATTGCAATTATACAAACCTTTGCTTTGAATTTATAAATAAGAAAATATCGCATTTTATATATTTCTTTTATTTTATCCAGTCACGTGCTAAAAGTTGCATTTCTTTAGATTTAATTTGCGATTATATTTTTTTTTAATTTGAACTTCCGCCATTGTTTTCTTTTATTTCATCCAGTCACGTGCTCAAAAAAACATGGTCAAAATATTTCCTTAAAAATAGAAGCTTCAGCTATAGATTAAAATACTGATACTATTTGAAAGCTATTTTTTTTAAATCTTTAAATTGATGTTAAAATCATGCTTGTACGATAACATTCTCGGAAGTTATAACGGAAAAACGTCGGAATTTCGCTTAAATTTTAATTAATTCAAATTCTAATTAAAAATTCGAAAAAGGGGCACCGAGGTGCGCTTTCCCGACCTCCAAGGTATACATGTACCAAATTTGGTAGCTGTAGGTCCAACGGTCTGGCCTGTAGAGCGCCAACACACACACGCACACACATTGAGCTTTATTATAAGTATAGATATAGATTTAGATGGAGAAAATATTGTTTACAGTGCTTAAGTTTGTCGTGGGGATTTTTGAACATGTGACTTTCAAAGCAGAGGAAACACTGGGATCTATTTGTAAAACTATTTGTTTAGGTCAGCAGCTTTTATAAATCCCTCTCTACCATGGGAATCACTGACTAAAGAATTTTATAAAGTATTATTTGAATAAATTAAGTAGGTAACGTGGAATCAGATCAGGTAATATTTTTAGAATGAAGTTATTAAGGGCTAAATTCGGCTAAAAATTAAGAAATGAATTCAGTTTAAGTTAATTTTTAAAATATCATAACATGTATATAAGGAATCAACCCTAAAATCATTAAAAAAGAATTTTTTCCCTCTAAATGACACAGTATTCAAATGGAATAGCAGATATGATATTATAGTTGAAATTTCTTCGCCTATTGCTGGTATGTTCTTCCCTTTTTTTTTTTAATTATTAGGTTGAGCATTTTTAATTATTGGTTGAATATTCTTATGTAGTTTTATTTTATATATTTTTATTTTATTTGATGATGTTCTTAATGTTGTTTTGTTTCGTGTCTTTGCTGTTAAATAAGTGGTGTCTTTGGCCATTTTCGAGGGATATTCGGGTCATGAGGGGTTAATACTGTTGGACTTTGGAAACCCTTATTTGAATTATATATATTAATTATTATTTTTTATATATTTGAATTATATATATTATATATATTAAACCCTTATTTGAATTATATATATATATATATATATATATATATATATATATATATATATATATATATATATATATATATATATATATGTATGTATGTATGTATGTATGTATGTATGTATACAGTGAGTGTATAAGCAGTATTTGCACGTATAAAAAGTATTTGCACGCAAACGATTTTTTGCATAAGTAACCATAGAAAGCAAATTTGATACTATTCTTTTAATTATTCATTTATTTAAGTAAGAAGAAAATAAAAATAGCTACCCATTTTACTTAAACAGTAATATCACACATTTTAAAAAATAAATTCTATTTTCTCATACCTAAAAAGTATTTACACACGGAACATTGACTGCTGAAAAAAGGCATTGAATGTGAGCATTGTGCAAATATTTAGCATATCAGTCCCGCAGTACATCACCCTCCCTATCACTTGAATGTCGCGTAATATATGAACTGGGGAGTTTTTGTTGTAATGGCGCCAAAAAGGCTGTCTGTTGCTATTCGTGAGGAGTTTATATTTCTTCATAATTCTGGATGGAATTGCCGAGGAATAAGTAAAAAATTAAATCTAAACTTTTCTAATATTCGTTATGTAATTAAGAGGAAAAAAGAAACTTGTGTGACTATAAATAAGCCGCGAACTGGGCGTCCAAGAAAGTTAAATACCAAGCGAAGGAGAGCCACCATAAAAGAATCTTCTAGAAACCCTTTTCTAAGTGCTCGGGAAGTGGCTGGTGATGTCGCTTCAGCGTCGGGAATAATAGTTAGACTACAAACAATTAGAAATATTATTCTGATGCAAATATTCGAGGAAGAGCCCCTCGAGAAACCATTTATTAGTGAAACAAATTTGGTGAAAAGATTTGAATTTGCTTGTGTCAACAAACCACGAGAGTTTTGAAAAGCTGTTATTTTTTCCGATGAAAGCAAGATCGATATTTTTGGCTCAGATGGTAAGAAAATTGTATGGCGGAAGCCAAATACTTCTCTTCAAATTAAAAACTTGAAGCCAACTGTAAAACATGGAAGTGGTCATACAATGATTTGGGGATGCTTATCTTTTAACGGATTTGGTGAAATGACCGTTATTGAAAGCAATATGAATGCTAAACAATATATTGTTAATTCCCAGTAAACGGTACGCTCCTTGTCCGCCATCTTGTTTTTGGCGACTATTGGCGAAACACGACTCCGCGAAGCACACGAGGTTACCATCTTTTAACGGGGGAGAAAGGGTGAAGTTGCCAAGGAGAAAATAAATATCACCCGAGAAATGGCGCCAAAAAAATCGCCAAAATAGAGCGTACCGTTCACTGGGATAGAGCCCAATATATTAATATATTGTGAGATAATTTATCTAATAGTGCTCTAAAATTAGGAATTCCTAATTCATATTATTTCCAATAGAATAACGATGCACAGCCCACTGCATATATTACGAGGTTATGGTTGCTTTATAATGTAAAAAATCAATTGAAAACGCCACCACAATCACCAGACAGCAATCCGATTGAAAGTTTAGGGCATTTTTTGGATGTAAAAGTAAGGAAAAAGAAAATTTCTAACAAATCAGAACTTAAGGAAGCTCTTACGAAAGAATGGCTGCAAATCAGCAGTGAAACATGCCACAAATTAACAGAATCAATGCCCAGACGATTCAAAGCTTTAATTGAAGCAAAAGGCATGCATACTAAATATTAGCACTGTTTTTAACTTATAAATAATTCCTCTATTTCTATTTTTATTGCAAGTGTGCAAATATTTTTTTAACAGTACAAATGTTACTTTTTTAATGTTTTCATACTTTAAATATAATTATTTAGTCAGATGTTAAATATGTTTATTTTTTTTTTTGTAAAAGTGTTGGTATTTTTAATTCTTAGTTGCTTTTTATTTATTTATATGTATACTACATTAATTTCTGTAAAAAATATTTTAAATTTTTATTACTTCTCATCAGAAAAACTTACTATCCGAAATTAATATTCGCAATTCACTTAAACACTCTTTTCACTTTGAAAGTGGACGGCGAAATTCGAAAATATTTTTTTGAAATATGACTTGAAGGGAAAAACTCTCCTTCTGTGGAAAAATTCTGGCTTTTTAACTTGCAACTAAAACGCAGCATTTTGATAGCATTCCCGGCCATCTGGGGGGTGCGATGGGTGCTATGCACTCGGGGGTTGCGAATGAAAAGGCCCCCCACAGTGATTAAAAATTAAAACATTATTCTAATCAATAATAATGTTGCATTAATAAAAGTCTTCAAGCTTGTTTCCCTGTGGTTGGCTGAGCATCGACTGACGCCTTTATTAGGCAACGATCGCAGTGATTTCTATAAAAAGGCGGGAAATGCTCATTCACAAATAAGAAAATCCCCATCAGACATGTTGAGACAGAGCGGCTTGCCCGGTGCCCAGAAGTCCAGGCTGAGGCTGGGTTCAAATGGACTAGCAAATCATCAGCTGTCTGCTTTGGCCTATATCTAAAATCATATTTTTTTTCAGTCCTTTACATTGCCAGTGACTAAATGTAATAAATGTTAAACCTTCTTTCAGCGAATTAAAATTAAATAAAGGATTGTCTTCGGGCAAGCATATGGGTGTCATGCTTAAACGCTCTTGCTGTACTAAGTATCGAGAAAGAAATCGGAAAAATTGTTATACAAAGAAAATATAAAGCATTATTCAAATTCAGTTTTATAAAGAGTTAATTGATTCTTTTAAAAAATTTTAGTGCTTAATAAAGGAATTTATTTTCCAGTAAACCGTTTTTTTTAATAAAATCCGAATCACCTAGAAAAATAAAAGATAAAATAAAAATGAAGACCTATTTCCATCAAATATTCTCCCGTTTTTAGTATTTTGTTCTTTTAATCCTATCAAAACTTTATCTCAAATTCTAAGCTGTGCAGTAGAAGTGATGAAATCTATACTTATAACAAAGCTCAATGTGTGTGTGTGTGTTGGCGCTCTACAGGCCAGATCGTTGCACCTACAGCTATCAAATTTGGTACGTGTATACCTTGGAGGTCGGGAATGTGCACCTCGGAGCTCCTTTTGTCAAATTTTTAATTAGAGTTTCAATTAGGCAAAAATTAAGCAAAATTTCGACGTTTTCCCGCTATAACGTATGCTATAACGTTTCCCGCTATAAAGTATGATCGCACAAACATGATTTTTACATCAAGTTAACGATTTAAAAAAAAATAATAAGCTTTCTAATAGTGCCAGGATTTTAAAATATAGCTTAAGTTTATATTTTTAACAACTTTGTAAAGAAATTTTTAACTATTCCATCAAAATATTTCAGACAAAACAATAAAATTTTACAACAAACGAAAAAGGATACACTAGCAATGGTGAAAAATAGCTTTTATTAAACTGTTGCCATCAAACTGATAGAAGTTCATATTTTTTTAAAAAATCCACTATTATTACAAATTAAATCTTTATAGCAAACATGTTTGAATTTATACAGGACACGCTTTCAAATATAGTTTAGTATTTTTAACTTGGTCTAAATAATTACAATAATAATAACAATAATTACATTTTATGTAACTTGATTTTAAAATTTGCATTGATGAATAATTGTTAGGTTTTTTCATACTCTCATCTGTGAGTCATATTTAACAAAATATTTTTTTTTTTAAATATTTTAAGCAAAGTAGTTACATTAATCAATCTTCTTAATCAATTATTAAAATTGACTGATTTATAAAAAAAAGGAATATTATTATTTCCAAATACTCTTTTAGATGTTTTCGTTCACCACCTTAAAAAAATATACCAATTTAGGCCAATCAATGTCCGGAATTACTCCAAGACTGATAATGCAATGAATATGTGTTTGTGTATAGGAATGGATGTGTGTGTGTTAGTGTTCTACACACCAAATCATATGAATTAGAGCTCTTGGTATGCACATATTTACTTTGAAAGATAAAAAAGTATACCATGACGGTTTTTTTTTTTTGAAACTTTAATTCATTAAAAGTACGCTATCATTTGGAATTTTTCTGCGATAACTTCCGAAAATATTACAGTATAAAACTGTTTTCTAAATCCACTTAAAAATGGCTTTATTTCCATGATTGCAATCTTTTTACCTATAAATTCAATTAATATTTTAATGGATATTCAAAAAATATTATAAACATATTTTTCAACAATTTATTTCTCACCAAATGAAAGTAGAATTTAACCTGCAAGAGCACGCTAAGAGTGTACCAAAAACTGGCACAAGATTTGACAAAAACTTAAACTGAATGATTAGAAAAGTGTGATGTTCAGCACGTGTCAAAAAAAAATTAATGCTGTGGAACATATTCGCATGCTTCATCACTTTGAGGAAGGATGGAAAGCAGCTCAGTCATTTCGCGATCTCAACCTCAGTCCTTTTTGGTGAGGGCCCAAGAAGTGAAAGTCGATGCAGGGAATGGTTTGCCCCCTTCAAATCTGGCGGCACTAGCTTAGAAGATAAGCCAGGGAGAGGTCGATCATCGGATGTCGATGACCAGGCACTTTGGGCAGCCGTGGTAAAAGACGGAAGCTCGACCACTCGAATGTTGGTCGACAATATCAGCGTGGATCATTCAACCATTGTTCCGTTATTGAAGGGAATGGCGACTACGCCGTGTATTAATCATTAAAAAATCTTACTGCAGAATTTTTATGTTTGCTTTTTCATAGTGAATAGTGTTCAAGAAAGTCTGATAATATCGTTTAAAAACGCCAACGATAATTATGCCCCAACTCAATAAAGTTAAGGTCATTCATCTCGTTTTCTAGGTTAGATTTCACATTATATTTTGACAATTCATTGTGTGAAATGCTTAATATTGCCAGATTTAATCATGTACATGCCAAGGAAATACCCCTTCTTGTTGGGAAAAAATGAGAAGAAAAAAGAAAAGAATGAAGGCTAAAGTCAAGGGCCGATCTTCTGTCCATGGAGCAATTTCGGCGAGCACATTGCTTTGTATTTAGAAATTCCAACTGGGAAAGAAAGTTTCACACAAACTGCACAATCATGCTCTGAGAACGCGGAAATTGAAGCTCTTGGAAGGACTCCGCGCTTATAAAAATAGGATCGAATCAGAAAATAATGACGAAAATAACAAAAGCAAATATGATCAAGTGAATATAAGTAACCCAAGTTAAGGGTTAAGTATCATTCTTGTTATTGTTTCTTATGGTGCTTGTCATTGGCAAGCCTGTTGACTAAACAGGCATTTTTTTTAATCCGAATTTTTTGCATCTCTTGTTTTTTTAAGTATCATCACTGATAAGTTTAGAACTTTTTGTGTTAAAATCTTACCCGTACAACACAAAGCAATTTTTGTTCCGAATGCTGAAGGTACATCATTTACTTCTACGGACTACTGAAAAAGTGCGAAATGGGGAAACCCAGCTTCGCAGCTGGTTAATTTATTTTCAAATGTAAGATTCGATATTTTTAGAGTGCATTATTCCCCCTCCCCCCCCAAAAAAAGAGGAAATGAACAATCTACATGATTTGTAGGCGACTATAATAACTGTCAACTGCTATTTTCTAGATCATGAGCGTTTCATTTGTCCTTTAATTCCTTTTATTGTTTGGAAGGAATTATTAAAAACGATTTAATTTATGTTTTATTATTAGTAAAAACAAATCAAGTTAATATAAATAAAAAATTGGAACGACTTAAATTACTATTTCAATAAATTGTAGATGTGATTCTATTTTTATCAAGTCATAATCTTCGAGGAAATAGTGAAAATAATTGGAACTTCTAATAACAATTTTTTTAAAGTGAAATCGAATAATTTAGGCTACTAGATCAAATAACAGAGTAAAAATTTCGAAAGTTAAAACTGTGCATTTTTTAGCACACCGATCAAACGAACAAATTGTTCCTGCGTCATGAAATGAAGTCCTTAATAAAATTAAAGACGTTATATAAGTGGCCACTTGCAACAGTATCCAAGTGGATTATACTCCTCATACCTCCAATAGAGGACAAACTTCATTCTTCATCAGGAAAGAACCTTTAGAAGAGAAAACATTAAATATATATGAATCGTCTATAGGGTTTATTAAAGTAGCTAATGTGACTGGATCAGGATGAGAAAAACTCTGTTGAAAAGACTAAGTGAGCTGGATTTAGATATTATGAATGGTACTGGACTCTTCAAAGATAGTCTAATAGATAAAGATTAATAGATGCTAATAAATAGAAACTTTTCCTAAAATAGAATTTGAAAGAAGAAAAATAATATTATATTCTGAAATAATAGAAGATGAATTTATAGAAAATCTGATAAAGGAATTTAGGTGTTATTTTTAGCGAACAGATATTGATTGAACAGATATTATTGAACAGATTTTATTGAACAGATATAAGATAGATTTTAAAGTATATCAGTTAATTATTGATGTAAAAGCTATACAAGATTTTTCTAATTTATGTTTTTCTTAAGTTTAATAATAGGCTGTAAATGAAAATCTAATCAAGGAAATGGATTTGCTGTAAGATAAGATTTGAAAGAAAGGAACGCAAATAAAAATAAGCACACGGCATACTTCTCTCGTCCTAAATAACAAAAATAATGAGTTGTTTCTACATGTATTAACTATTTTAAAATTATTCTTGATGATAGTAGTGACCATACCAAATGCCGAGCATTCTTTCGGCAAATTAAAATGAATAAGGGATTGTCTTCGGTCAAACGTGTGCTCAGAACGCTTAAATGAACTTGTTATACTCAGCATTTAAAAAAATGTAAGTTTTTTGAAGTAATGGATAGCAGAAAAAAAATCCCGTCATAAATAAACCCTCAACAGTGTAATATGTTATGTTTGTATTCATTTATTTTCTTCAATTTACAAAAAGTATGAGGGCCCCAAGTGATTTCTTTTCCCCGGGGCCATATACAGTGAAAGCCGGCTCTGTAACATAGCCAGAAAGTTTTTCTTGGTTTTTAATCTATTTTTATCCCACATTTCCTCATAGTTCAATCATTTTTTATAAAAGTATTTTAATACTCTAATTGGCAGTCAGCAGATAGCAATTATTTGAATAATTACAACAACCATTTTACAAGCAAGAATTGAAAGGGGAACATTATTCCGATGTGCTTTAATAAAGTTTTTTTTGTTTTAATTCTTAATGGCAGCAAGGAAACAGAAGCTCTTGTCGGCCGATGGGAAACTCACGCACACAAAAAAAGGAGTTCATCGGCCTATCGTGATGAAAGTCATCAAACCGAGCCACGCGGAGCCCGAGCACGTGGACGGGGACTTCGAACTTGTCACAACAGAAGCGACCTAAATCGGATCGACGTCCACAATGCAAGTGACCGGTGAGGCCTCTCCCCCGGGCTTCTCCGCGACCTGCAATCTCCCCCTCCTCCACCCCGTTCAAACATCCGCGTTTTCTTCCAGAAGGATGTTCAGCACCCAGCTTGGTGGCAGGACGAATCCAGATGATAACTTTCGGGTCGTGGGGTGAAATAAACTGACTCAAAAATAATTTATGCATATGTATATATATTAATAAACAAAATAAGCCAAGTAAAAAGGAATACAACCGAATCAAAATGACAACCAAAAGAAAATTTGGTTTTGGTTTTAGAAAATTTTGATTCGGTTGTGTTCCTTTTTACTTGGCTTATTTGGTTCATTCATTTAGATTCATCTGTATTTTAGTTGTAGCTGCATTTGTGCTCATTAAACACAATAATTGTTTTTTTTAATTAAAAATTTTAAACTTGTTCGAATCCGAAATTTCTTTTAGCTTCATTTCCGTAATTAGTTTCGTTTGCATAATTTTATGAATGATATTAATTTAGATTTGTTTCATAAATAGGTTTTATTTCATACGGTACTTTTCATCTTTGCTAACTTTTTGTTGTTTAATTCCGATTTAAGTTTAAGGCAATGGGTTTTAATTATTTTAATGCTTTTATGATTATATATATATATATATATCTATATATATATAATCATGTGAGAAAATGATGTTGTTTGGAGGTTTCGAATAATTGAATGCAACAAATAATGAAAGCTCGAAATCGCGTATTCAATGAATAAAGCATAAACGGCAATTTCATCAACATCTTTTTAACCGCATACTCATTTTTTTCCATCTGCATCTATCAGTATTGCATTTCATTTATACTTATTTCATTCCATACAGACGCCTGCTGGAAACGACACTTTTATATGATTAGTTTGCAAAATACTTATTTTAAAATTTTTTTTAAAAAAATTAAAGCTTTTGCCAATGTGAAGACAACACGTTGATAATAGCTCATTTTTTCCCATTGAATTTTAACTTATTTTTACTATTATGTACGCTTCTTTGACAGCAGATGCGTTTTCAAAAAGTTGACGCTAAACTAGGTCATCACAGCTATTATTTTCATTGAGCGTTATTTTTTTATTCTTTGTAATTTATTCTTTAATTTAAATCATTTAATCTTTATAATATGCTCAAAACAATTTCACTCGCGTTGAATGAGAGATTTGATGAAAGTATTTTCCCCCGGTGGAGAAATATCACTTCATTCATTCTTAAGTGGGAAACATTGATGGCGGCTCTCTACTGCGGAACGATTTTGTTCCTTTATTGTTATTATTTTAATATTCCTTAAAAGTTTTGATCATTTCATGTGTATTTAATTTGTTAAATAGTATAGTATTGTATTGTGAATTATGTGTTTGTTAAATTAATATTAAAAAAAGTTAGCAACTGTCACTTTTGTTGTTGTTTATTTTAAAGTGTTGGCATCATCATCTGTTACATTTAGAATTCCAAATTCCGAAAAAAAAAACATTTTTTAAAAAAAAAGAAGTTATGTAATGGCTAAAAAAGTCTATGTTTCTTTTTTTTTTCAAACCCTTTCCCTCTCGTTATTTTACAGTCATGTAATCGATGAATTCCGGTGCGTCTGGATGAATGGAGTCTAGATTAATTATGGTCATGTCTAGGGCAAATGAGCTCGCTAGATACATGGAAGGGTTTGACTCCTGTTTTAAGATT
The DNA here is from genome assembly GCA_026543055.1 of Argiope trifasciata. NCBI lineage: Eukaryota > Metazoa > Arthropoda > Arachnida > Araneae > Araneidae > Argiope > Argiope trifasciata. Next base: position 692,902 of record JAPMOQ010002089.1, on the reverse strand, counting down.
AATTTATTATAATATCCAAAAATTATAAATAGCAGTTTTTGTTTATAAAAAAAATTTCATAAAAATTCTATATAAATTGCTAGGTTAAAAATTTATCGGTAAATAATTTACCATTTGTCAACTGAATTGGTCAGAAACGTTTTTTATTAGCTTCCAAATGGGGCATTCCTTTTTCTGAAAACATGATGCAGTTTTGTTAGCAATTAGTTTGTTTGCTGTGTTGTTTTGCTCGAAATAGCGTAGGTGATGAATAAAGAATAAAAAGCAATTTTCGTTTTTTTTTTTTTTTTCTTTTTGGCTGTAAAAATAGTTTTGGTGGTCTTGACAACCTCGAAAGGAAAAAAAAAGCATCATTTTTTTAAAAGTTGACTCATGCTTATTACCTCAATTAAATTTTAAACCGGCTTAAATCTGATTCTAAGTTTTTAAGTTTTGATTCTTTGATAATAAAATTTTGGAGCTCTCGTCAATCTCGAAAGAAAAATAAAGCATCGTATTTTTTAAAAGTTGATGTATGCACAGTAATCAAATTCCGTGATCAAAAAAAAAATCTCACATGATAACTTAAAATTTGCAACATATCGTTTCGTTGTTTCCAATGAGACACGGAAGCTGACAGATTTCCATTGCCATCAAAAGTAATCCATTTAATATTCTACATTCAAAACATTTGAACGAGACAAGGCAGATGTAACCGTATTTAATTATTCTTAAATCAAACATTTTCTCAGTAAAAATACTCATAACACATTTCAATGTCATAAATAAGGAAGATGGAACGTTTTCTGGTCTCGAATGGGGAAGCCTAAAATCATATGTTTTCCAAAATTTTATTTTATAAATTTAATTTCTTAATACTGCATCTGCAAGAATAATCACCCAAGCAATCAGTTTTTTCTTTCTCTTATACAAAGTATAGAAAAATAAATCTTTTCGTAAAAAAAAACATAAAAAAAAAAAAAAACCGAACTTGAGATGTTGACGAAATTGAGCTCGACATTTTAATGGTTTAGATCTCCCCGAGTTCGAAAAATCACAAATATGTCTATCTGCCCGTGACAAAGGAAACCCCACGTTTTGGGTTAGGTTGATGAAATTTGGTGTTCAGTCAATGCCAAATTTGTAGATTTTTATTAAAACGTGAGCACAATTCATTCAGAGTTGAAATAAGTTTGAATTGTCTTTCTGATCGAATATAAATTAACATAATAACTACAAAATGAAGACCGCTAGATGTGTATAATTGGGCACAAAATGTGATATATATAGCATATTCATCTATCAAATTTTGAATCAAATCCAACAATGTCTGTAGGTGCGTACTTTCAGAAATATGTAAACTCGATAACTCAAAATTTTAAGTATTTGGTAGGTGATTCTGTGACTGTAAGCTTAATTCTGTGTGAAATTGTTTAAAGCACAATTTATATTTTCGGATGCTCAAAACCGCATGCCAGGGTTTAATTCCGAAAAATTTTGCCGAGACCTCACAACAGATGCAACAAAAAAGTTAAATTCAAGCCAAATGTTAATATTTCTTAATTATTTCAGGCCAGAGCAATATTTAAGAAATGTATTCTTTTTGAAAGTATTCCATGCAGAGCATTGTTTCTGAGGCATTCTGTAAGAAGGTATTGCATACAAATCTTTCTTTTTGATAATACATTAATTATAAAGTATGCGAGACAGTTTTTCTCTGATAACTCTTGATGAGTACAGATTTTTTGCTCGCCACATATTACTTGATCTATGCAAATTTTGAATGTGTGCCTGCAACATTTCTCCAAATAATTAGGGTTAAAATGGTTGCAAGAACACGTCCCATGTTAATCGCTTTTTTAGTCTAGATTACAAAAATATGAAAAAAAAATGTAAAGATGAATTGAAAATATCTGAAACTGAACTAGGATACTTTTATGCTTTTGAAACCGAAATTTGAATTATAGAAAACAGCGATACTTATATCATTTTAATACCTTTTTTCACAGCTTTGAATTCTGTGCAATTAATTTAAACATCCTCGTGCAGATGGCGGCACGTCTCAGGGGAGAAACTCACTTTGCGGGCTTCGTCTTTTTCTCCAATTTACAGGAACTTGATCTACATCAGAGGTGTCCAAACTTTTCGCGGCACGGGCCGGATCGAAATTAGATCCCTGTTATACGGGCCACATATACATACAAATTGAAAAATATCAGTATGAGTAAAGTAGCATTAAATACTATTAATGAATACTATTTTATTGTAACTTGAAAATACAAAATACTAAACAAACAAAGTATAATTATATAATTATTTTATATAAATTGAAATATTTTCATGCAACTTCTAATGCGAATGATGAAACTGTTTTTTTTGTTGAAGAATGTCTTTATAGTTGGGATCAAAATTTGTTACACCAATCATAAGCAATGACTGCAAATGATCATTAGATAAATTTGCTCTATATTTTGATTTGAGATACTTCATTCGAGAAAAAGTTTCTGTACTTCTCGCGTTGCACCGACGGGCGACGAGCGCCTGGTTATACGCAGCAACAACGGGACCGCCCCGGGCGGCAAAAGTTCTAGGTACGCTACTGTGCGCGTGCAATAATTCCATGAAAACTTATCGAAATCAAAACGATATTTGTTTATTAATACTTACGTGCTTCTTTAAGCGAACTACTCAAAATTGCTGATGCTTTATTTACAACAAAACAATAAGACTCTGCTTATCGTCAAAATTCACATGCGTATAAAATTTCTTTTATGTTTGAGTTACCGAAATATATTTTTTTATTTAGTCTTATAACTTAACAGCGCGATAGACATTTGTGTTTGGTCAAGTACAACAACTCCGTTTTGTTGGCCACGTAGTTTTTCGATATACCTTTATGAAAATGAAAAGGTTTGGGCGAAAACATCATTATGTTTTAAAACCCTCCGCGGGCCGGATAAAATCACTTGGCGGGACAGGTTTGGCCGTAGTTTGGACACCTCTGATCTACATAAATAAAAATGAATGTTTGTCTGTATGTCTCTTGTGCTTAGTCGTTCCGCTCATCCGATTCCGATAAAAGTTCGACTACTTATTACTTGCAGTTATGGGCTGGCACAATATAACCATCGAAAGTATACAAAAGATTTTCAGGTCTGTTTACCGCGTCTATTAACCACCAAATAACTCGCCAAGGAGACACGACAGATTCAGCAAAGATGCCACATTCAAGCTAAACAATAATGCTTTGGAGCTATTGTACGTAAATGCAATGTCAGTCTTTCTCTGAGGTAATAGTTTCATGGCAGAGTGTACGAAAAAGTTATAGGATGGCCAATCCTATAGGGTTGAAATTTCATTTAAAGATTCAATAAAATTCCAGCCTTTTTGCAGTATCTTCTGGAAATATTAGAGCACAAAAAATTTTACACCATTTTAACTTTAAAGAAATTATTAATTCAACTGTATCAACTATTCTATAGCATAAATCTCAATATCTGTGTTGAATCAATTTTAAAAGAAAGTATTTAAATAACATTTTCTAACATTAATCTTGGGAATTCTGAGCTAATATCAAATGAATCACAAAAAGAGACAAAAAATATTACAATTCTCAAAGAACATCAAGTATTTCAAATCTGAAAGGATATATAAATTTAATATATAAAAATGAATTTTTGTTTGCTCGTACCTTGTGCGCCACCGTACTATTCATCTGATTTCTATGAAACTTGCTCATTACTTGCACCTTAGTAAAAGTTATAGACAGAGGTACCGTTATCATATCTGATATATAAAAATGAATTTTTGTTTGTTCGTATTCTATGCGCTTCCGTACTGTTCAACCGATTGTGATAAAACTTGGAAAAACCTATTATTTGCTCTTCGAAGAAGGTTATATTTTAAAAGTAATAATGGATAAAAGTCGAACAGTAAAAGGTACATCCCATTCGAAATTAATCATATATATCAAACAAAATAAAATTATTATGGTTGATGTCAGTCAATGTCTTCTATACAGAATGTTGTCCTTCAGTGTGCTCACTATTTTGTCTGCAGCAAACCGTGCACATTATTTAGAGGTTTCTCACACATGCAATAATAATAATAATTATTATTATTATCGATGCCTCTCAAGATGTTATATATAATGAAAATTTTTCAATGGTAGCCCTAATTTTGTATTTATTAAGCGAATCTACACACAATATTTGGATTTAAAAATGTATATCGTGTTGATTGCTTCCACAAAAAAGAAATGTTCCCCAAAGTTTTTCACTTAATAGATCTAACAGCGCAACAATAAGCCAAATGGAGCTTCACAAACAAACGAGGAAAGGCAAGAGGGTAATAAAACAGATCTTTTAGAAACTGCAAATTCTCGTGTTTCAGAGTCTAAAGATCAACATGAGGCAAGAAGAGAAAGACAACGTTTACATGCTACCTGATCACGAGTATCAGAATCAAAAGAACATTATGAGGCAATAGGGTGTGACAACTATCCTTAAAAGAACGTCGATTGGAGAAGATGGGCTCATATCAGGCATTCCCATTATCCCCCCCCCAAACATTCCTCTGGATTCCAATAGACTGCAGTTCCCCATTCCACTGACTTTCTCAATGATTATCAACAAAGCACAAGGTCAATCAATTTTCAAGAGTGCCGGTTGAACCTAAAAAAAATCCATGTTTTTCACCTAACCAGTTGCAAGCTGGATGCTTTAGAGTCGGACACTCAAGAGACTAATTTGTTTCTGTAGAAGACGGAAAAAAACAAAAAATATTGTCGATCCTAAAGTGTTGAATAATAAAGTTTTTTTAAAAAATAGAATAGAATATTATTTAGATTTCTTTTTTATGTATCACTCAATTCCAATGGACGTGTTCTCTGTCGAAAAGAAAATAAATATCACTGCTGATTAAACAAGACAGTTATTTAAAATCCCAAACGATATTTCCAAAATTATTTCTTCTGCCGCAGCAACGCGCCGGGCACCAGCTAGTGTCATACAAATTTACAGATCATCAGCTCTGAAATTTTGCTCTTAAGTCCATTTTGTTCGATGGTCACGTGTTATGACAACTGCACACGTAGCATATCATCACAGTGACTGCACCAACTTGAACTGTCCCTTGTAGATATGAGAGATCCGCGGATTCATGCGGTTTTCGTCACACCTGTACTCGGCCATCCGCCCAACACAGTTGAAAGCATGGCCCGTCAGATCGACGCTATTGTTACCCATGGCGCTTTACAAGCCCGCTGACGGAAAGCTGCCTGCGATTTAAGCCTCAATTTGCATCCCTTGCTTTTTCAGTAGCGCCAACTAGAACCAAGAGTACGACTTAGCTACTTCATGCTTCACAACCCCTGGTGGTGGGAGTACAGTGGAGGGGGCATTCACGCTACTCACAAATAGAACACAGAATAATAACCATACCCAAGCGTCCAGATCACGGTTAAGATAGGCTACTCCTATGTAAAGACACCGGCCTTTCCAATCATTAAAAGTCCAATAACGGTGTTGGTGTGGTGGCATCTTAATAAGCCAGTAACAGCCACTAAACATCGGCTATCACTTTTGTTTAGCGGATTATGTTACGCGACTGCAAATCGTAAGGTCATTAGTTCGATCCTTAGCACAATTCAATCTCTACCTTGGCGCAACACCCCAATATAATTCTCCACATTGGGGACCGAGGACAATGAACATTCTCTTCTCTCGCTATAACACTTGGCGCTATAAAAATCGTTCGTCTCTTCACAGGCACACTGGGGGGGGGGAGTTTTGTAGTGGTGCCTTAATAAGCCAGTAACAGCAGTGAAACATTGGTGATCACTTTTGCCTAGAGGATATGTTGCCCGGTTGCAAATCGGAAGGTCCCGAATTCGATCCTTAGCGGAATTAAATCTCCCCATTGACGAGACTCCACAATACAAAATCTCAACATTGGCAAGGCGCAGAGCACTGTGCAGCTGAGTCAACAATGGTACACAAGATGGTCTGCTGTTGTGAAAGCCCGATTCATTAGGGCATGTTGCACAGTGCGTGAGCTGACACTTTTTGGTCACCCTGCATTCAAATCCGCACTGATTTGAGGAAATGTTGAAAGTCTATCTCGCACAACGGCTTCAGTCGTCGATGATCCTATTCTGTCTTTTTCTAGATACGCCTCAATCAGAGATTTGAAGTTTTACCGACACCTAATAGTCGCTGTACTCCTTTGAAATAGTCTTGGATGAAAATCCAAATTTCGTCGCTACTTCGAAAATACTGTGGCCCATCTCTCGTCCACTGACTATTAGTCCCTGTTGAAAATCACTCAAATTTTGATAACCTGTCATTAAAACAGCAAGAATTGAAGTAATAACCTCCTGCCCGTGAGTGTGGTTAACGGGGCTCCTATCTCCATTAACAGTAAGCAGAGGAGGAGATCACATTTAATTCTTTACCGTGGCCGTCATTGAAAGGATATGAAGTTGGAGCCTCAGAGAAAGGTTGACGGGGTGCCTAGCCCCGGTAGGGGCTTATCCCCGATCTGGCAAGATGAGGTGGACAAGAACTTGGGGTATAAGTTGTATTTGCTGGCTGGGTGAGAGGGTGAGGTAGCGAGTATCAGAACTCATTGTGATTGGCTATTGAGATGGCGTGGGTGCGGATGTATGCTGCCTCAGCTGGATTTGTTTATCTGGTATGAATTATGGCATTTTATGAGTTAATTAAAGAAATTTAAAAAATTTAAGTTTATGAGATTGTGCGATTTTTAATATTAAATGTTACAGTAAAATTTTACGTGGTCTTTTAGATTTAACAGATGGGGTGTATTTAGGGATATTGTCTATTGCATCATTTTCTATCAGCTCTAGAGTGTTTAAGAATTTAATGGAAAGTTTAGTCATACATTTTTTAAAGGGAGGTAATTTAACTTTAAACAGATATTGGTGTTGAGCATGAAGCATTTCCTGTTACAGAAGTTCTGTTAAGATTATTTAGAAATTTTTCAATAATTTAAATTTTCTTCCATTAATCTTGGCAACGTAACCCTAAACAGGACAGGCCAAAGTTAATACTGGACGTAAGCGGGCAGCGTAAATAAGTATTTTATTATGTCTCCGCATTTAGGAGTTTCGAGAGATTAAGGCATAAAATTTACTAGTTAGGTCTGTAGATTTTTTGGCTACATACATGAAATGGGGTTTCCAAGTTTCTTTGCAATCTAATCTTACACCTAAATATTTACATCCCTTAGACCTAAGGATAAGCTGGTTCACCGGGGGTTCTCAAATGTATTTTTATGAAAGAGAATGGCTTCGGTTTTGCTGGCATTCATTTCGGTTTTCCATTTGATAAACTAGGTTTTAATCGTCAGCACGCATACACATCATGATGTTAAATTGTTTGGGAATATCAATCATAAACAGGGAGAATCGTATTGGTCCTAGTTAGATTCTTGGAGAACCCCTGCATTGATGGGTCTAATATCCGAATACACACTATTTGCTTTTGTTTTGACTCATCTAAAACTAAAATACATAATAATCTTGACTAGGTGTGGGGGTGCGTTGTAGTTGATGAGTTTGTAAATAAGGCCGTCTTGCCAAAATCGGTCAAAAGTTTTCTGAGTGTCTAGAAAAACAGCTGCAGTTTTTTATTTATTTTCTAAGCCTTCTTCCATGAATTCAACAGCTACTAATTGTGCAATTATCTCTATAAATAGAAATGAATGTTTGTCTGTATGCTGCCACAACGCTCATCCAATTGCGATGAGACTTGCATTTATTTGTTTCTGCTGAAGGTGGAAACACAAAAAAATATTGCAATCCTAAAGTCTTGAATAATAAAGTTAAAAAAATAGAATTAATATTATTTACGCTTCCCCTTTTATATATCACTCAATTTCAATGCATGTATTCATTGCCGATACGAAAATAAACATTGTTCTCTCTATCATTCCTGAGGAAACAAGACAGTTATTTTGAATTTCAAAAGATATTTCCAAAATTATTTCTTCTGCGGTACTACCTAGAAGAAAAAAGATTCCATCTCTATATAAGAAGTCTTCTATATGAGCTCACATGGTCATTCAGTAGTCCATTTCACCAAGATATACAGCGACGGATATTTGCGATTATTGGTGTACGTGTGACAAACCCTTATAATTGCAAAGTTTAGTGAATAATCAAGACGGAGACATTTAGTAAAAAAAGCAGTTTTATTTTCATTCGATTAAGTAAATCTTTATATAAGAAAATCAGAGTAGTTTGGACCATGGTTTCCATTTCTAAAATAGGTCTCGTATGACAATACTTTTAAGAAATTTTTTAAAAAAATCTTAAAAGTATTGTCATACGAGACCGATACGAAAAATAAAGACCGAAAGACCGGAAATTGCAAATATCAAAGGTTCTTCATCGACCTTTCATATTTGCAAACAAGAGAAGTCAACCCAAGGACCACACAATTGTTTTTCTTTATTTTTCGCCAAATGTTGTTCGATACGGATAAATAAGTGCATGAAATGCGAAACGTAAGGAACAGATAAAATTTTTGATAAAAAATAAATTATTTTTATGATATGGAATTTTATTAATTAAAAATTATTTTTTAATTTAAAAACTTTGTTTTTTCAAGCAAATAAATAAATAAACAATATTAAATAACTATGTCCATCATTACTAATAATTTTAGATGCAAACAAAATAATTTTGTTCAAAAATAATTTTAAATGCATACAAATATTTATATAGGGTTTAAAAACCAATAATTTATTAGAAAATTATTGCAACTGAAAATTGTTTTCAATTTAGTGCATAATTATTTTAAATTGAATCCCCCTTTTTTTATAGCTATTGATTTCTTACTCATTTTCCGATTTTAAAAATTGTGACTTCAGTTGTGATATAATTTAAAAACTGTGACTTCGGGAAGGAAATTTTTCAATTTCCCTCCCGAAACGGAAGGCCACGAGTTCAGATACAATATCTAGAAGATGTGGGTATAGTTTGCATCCATTATACATATTTCATTCATTACAGAAATGCATTTTACAGCAGAATACTCATTCTCATTCTCATTGGGACTATTTGTATTCATACAGTTGGCATTTTCGAACGAGACAGCTGCTCGTATTTTGTCGTTTTTTAACGAGGTCGCATATTGTCTCAAACGAGACAAAATACGACCAGTTAGAGGTGATAATGATTGTCTTTTATGAAGGAATAAAAAAATATTTCAGATGCTTTATTGTCCATAACAAAGTATTTATTTTACAAGGGTTAACAGATATTGTCTGAAAAACAAAATGACATAAAAATTGTTTTACAATGAAAATGAATATTTTAAAAGACATTTATTGAAAGAACAAAATAATGTGATAAGTCTGGCAATACTTTGATATGTTTTTTTTTCCTTGCTCAAGTAAAAAAAAAATTGCACTCCGCCCTCAGTTTTGGATACATAAATTTCCGAGTACATAAATCACGACTGGCCAGCCAGAATCGACTCTCGGCAGGAAAGTCGACGTCCTTCTTTTGAAAAGATATTTTTGTTATTTTTGAATTGCTTCCAGAAAACAGATTCTCGTTTCGTTTGGTATCACATCAAGAATCATAAAAAATATCTTCAAGATAAAAGAAGAAAAAAAATCTTCAAGATTCTGTTTGAATGGTAGATAAGGTATCCGACTACGTTAAAAAACACTGTTTATCAACTACACTGGCGGTTTTTTTAAATATTGTAATTTCTTGTCATTCAGATTTTTCACTTTCTAAAACATTTCAACTTTCCTCTTAAATGGAAGGTCTGATCTCTCATTCCGGCTGACATATTTTTCAACTAAAATGTGTCTTTCATTTCAATTTTCCGAAAAACCTTAATTTTCATAAAAATTATCCACCGTTATCACGATATCTCAAAAACTAATAGAGGTATCCGCATTAACATTTCAGCGTGAGTTTTAAATAATATGGACGATGAAGTGAACCAAAAGATTTAGTGTTGGTGAAACACTTTTTCATTTATAGGTGTTTTTAGAAAAATTAAGTTGTGATTTTAGGGGAAAAAATGCATACATACGTAAATTTTTGCCCTTTATTTCTTTGAATCTCAAAATGTTGTTGTAGATGTTATAAATTTTAGATGTTAGGTCATTTCAATCATCATTATACTCTGTAACTCGTGTACAAAGAAAAATAGGATTTCTGCTTTGAAATATTGCGAAGAGTGTTAACCGTTTTGGTTCAATTTCATTAGAAATTATTACACATTTTCCTACTTCTAAAAATGTATTATATTTTCAAATAATTCTGTTGTATTTATGGTATTTTGTATCATAATTGACAATGCATCTAAAAATCATAGTTTTAAATACTTTTCAAAGAATTTCCATCAAATGTAGTCGGACACCTTAACCACAGTTCAGTCTTTATCAAAAATAGCTTTGGAATGTATAAGTTCATTGGCTTCAATCTGGAACACCCCTCTGGTGTCTCTGATTGCAAACTGCCGTCAAATCAGGAGCATGAGTGGAGTTCCAACAAAATATATGACACATGACGCGACTCTTTCTCGACAAGTCGGGCCGTTCCCCTACACCCCGATGTGGCCTTCGTACTTGAGAACGGCCAGGTTGAAGCGCCTCTCGATCTCGTTGAGGAGGTCCTCCTCGGAGGGGAGGCTCCTGCGGAGGCGGGAGGAGCTGGGGGTGCCCCCTCCCGCCGCGTTGGCCCCCGTGAAGGACTGGATGAGGTTGGAGCCGACCCCGCTCAGCACGGACTGGAACATCTGGGGCAGCATGGAGATGAAGGAGCCCATGCCCATCAGGAAGAGCAGGGGCGACACCAGGGTGCCCAGGGCGCTCAGGCCCCCGCCCAGCTGCTTCTCTGCTGCAGACATCTGACTGAGGGGACGCGCCTCGCGCTTGCTCAGGCTCCTCGAGTGCACCCGGCTCATGCCCAGGGTGATCAGCAGGACGAAGAGGCACACTTTCCACAGCATGTCGATTGCTATAAATATTGAGAAAAAAGTGAAATCTAATGTAACTAATTTCAAGTTTTCATGCAAGAAGATTAATTAATTTACAAACCCTAATATTTTAGCACATGAAATGGTGGCTAATTTAGAAAAGATGCTATATATATGTGTGTGTGTGTGTGTGTGTGTGTGTGTGTGTGTGTGT
>JAPMOQ010002089.1:630666-679668 GCA_026543055.1 Argiope trifasciata | reverse complement strand
GTGTGTGTGTGTGTGTGTGTGTGTGTGTGTGTGTGTGTGAATGGATGGTACAAAGGCCCATTCAACCTCATTTAGATCAGTGTCTAGGGGCACTGATTAAAGAGAAGATACTTTTCAATAAAAACAGTTAATTTGTTTATTGCAAAGAATATATTACAAAAAGAGGAATTAACCATTAGGACAGGATAGGATATTTACAATAGAGACAAAAGTATAACCATTAGATGACACCAAGGGTTAAACCTAACTAAATGTCCCATGACAAAACTACGTGCCACCGTTCCCTATTAAATAATCATAAATGATCATATTATCGAAACGAATGACCCACTCTCTCTCTTTCTGTCTACCGAACGAATGCTCACAGTTCGCTTTCTGAAGCTTGACATCACGCGTCTAACACTTTTGATCAAGGGTGCTTAGTAAAATCCCTGGTGCCATTTATTACAATAAAATAAAGCTAAATATGGAATGGTAATGGCCGCTAATTAAATTTCTACACACACATATATTTATGGGGGGATGACGTGATGGCCAAGCAATAACAAGTCTAGATGATATTTTAAAATTTAGTGGATGACAATGAAAGGTTAATGGTGAACAAAGGATGATGGCTAATTTACAGGATGGAATGGATCATCAAGTCCGTCTATTAATATGCAAGTTCGTCTTTCAGAAATACGTCGTCATTTCGTCTTCCGTGACATGAAGTACTTTTTTTTCTCACGTTTTCTCCACCAGAGAACTGATTAGTGGCGGGAAGTGATACACCTGGCATCACACACACACACACATACATATATATGTATAAATAGAGCCCTTATAAAAGTCATTCTAAAATATTCTCTTATTTCCTGATCCGATTCCATGTTATCTATTTCATTCATTCAAGAAATGCTTTGTGAAGTTCTTTAGTCAGCGATTCTCACGGTGAGAGTGAACGATAAAAATGGCTGACTTAAACAAATAGTTTTGCAAAAAAAAAAAAAAAAAAGATGGTATAAAAAAAACGAAGGGAAATTAATTTGTCTCCTTTTCCATCACTTCTGCTTGTAAATATGTAAATAGTCCATTCTCCTGAGATGAAAAAAAGCAAACTTAAAAATGAAAAGTCTCCTTCAATGCCTTCGAATCTGCCATCTGCATCCAATAATTCTAAATCTTTACACATGCACACACACATATATATAACAACATTAAAAGCATCACCAAATAAAATAAAAATTTATAAAACTTCATAAGAATATTCAAAATGTTCCCCCCAATAATGAAAAAATCCAAAAGGGAAGAAAATACCAGCAACAGGCGAAGAAATTTTTACTATAGCATCCTATCTGCTATTCGATTTGAATACTGTAACGTCAGTTCATATTTGAATATTTCACTATGTTTAAACTTTCAGTCAAATATCGTGAAGAAATAAAAAAAAAAAAGAAAATAAGAAAGGAATTGAAAGGGAAACAAAATTTACAAATCGAAATCATGAGAGAACTGATGTCAATAGACGCTAGAATGGATACCTTGTAATGAATATAATAAAAAAATATTTAATGATTGATTCAAGCCATTAAAACGTTTAACTTTTGAGAAAGTAAAATTATTAAAAATATTTATTCATCGGTTAATATATTTGATTTAGTTCTTCAGAGATGATATTTTCTTTGTTAAAAAATCATTTCATTACACATCGTGTTGCTGACCAGCGAATTCAGAGGGGAGTCAGAAGGGTAGAGAATCCATGTAAAGCCCAAAAGATATTTAGGGGTTGAAAATCCCAAGAATATTCGGAGAAATTCATTGTTGAAATGGTGTTCCAACAATGAATTTTTTAAACGTAAAAGCACATTCGTAAAAGTTTTTTTTAAATGCTGGTAACATGAGGATTCAATTATTTAGGGGGTTGCAAATTACTGAAGACGAAAAAGCAGGTTAGAAACCCATATTTGCAAAAATATTAAAAATTAAAGTAAAATAAAAGCTTAAAAATGTAAGTAATTTTACACTACAATTTCATATAAGCGTGTTGTGTACATCAAAACCGCATGGTACAAGCGTGAAAAAACAACTTTTAAGAATGTGCTTTTACTTTAAAAAAATTCATTGTTCAAACACCATTAGTTATTTTTTTATTAACTTTTTTGCAACTTCTAAACTTTTTCCGACTCCATATATTCTTGTGATTTTCACCTCCTAAACGTCGTTTAGGACCCCATGTTGTGTGGTGATTCTTTATCCTCTTCATACCTACTATCACCGCTCTGAATTTGCTGGTCGAATTCAGCAACACCATGTAAATAAGAGCAAAAATCTCTTACATTTCTGATATAATTGAGGTGGGTTTCAGTGAACCTCTTTTTTTGATTTCATTTCCTTGATGCTTTGAGAACTAAGCAGACTTTATAAAACTAAACTAGCCTTCATAAAGTAGCATTGAAACTCACAAATTGAAAGTGTTATATTACGCCATTTAAAAAATGTGTTGAACAGTTCAGTTAATTATGAAAATGATATTTGCGAGCATTTTGTATTTGTAAAATGTATATTTGGAGCAGATGATGTTTTTGAAAGGATCTTTATTTGAGAAGACTTATTTTTTATTTACTACATAAATTATAACTAACATTCAAAACACCCGAAGTGATACTTTTGAAAACTCTAGTAAATTTGTATTACTGGGTTACAATAATTTTTCCATATTATTTATTCAGAAAAAAATTAAAATTTTATTTTAATTGTTTGAAATTGTTGAACGAGCGTCGGTTGGGTGAATTTCATTTATTTTTCTCTACGTCTTTTTTAATTTTATTTATTTTGTTGCAAGTTTCATGTTGGGAAAGATGAGACTTTGTTTACGATTTCTCATTAAATTCTTTATGTATTAAATTCTTAAGATTTGGTACTTAATGTGCCTTCCCGATAACAATACATTACTTCAAGGTATTCGGAACTTGACTTTCAATTGATAGATTGGAGACTTTATTTTAGGAAATAGTGCGATTTATTAATTAAAAATAAACACTGCATCAAAAAAAAATCGTGGTGACAAACAAAAAGCTAATACGTGGGACATCGAAAACAATACATTAAGGATATTTAACTGAAGTGAATTAAAAAAAACTCTTCCATATTTGATTAAAATTAAAAAATATCCTTAGCGCCATAAGTAACTTGCTGTTAGCTTAATACACTCATAGTATTAATTTAACCATAATTTTGATGAACCAAATCCTATCACGATAGAAAGAAATATCGTTTTGCCCTATTGTTGCTGAATAAACAAAGAGCGTTATGACTGGTTAGTTATCTTCTCAAAATGACCAATGGTTAAAATCGGTTTCAATAATGAGGGGAAAGGCTTTTTCCAAATTGTGTTTTGCAATATCTCAAGAAAATTTCATTTAAAATTTTAATGTTAATTCATTTTTAAATTTCATTAATGTTGCGTAAGGGAGTCGTGACTTTTCCAAAGAATTAAAATTAATGAAATCGGAGCAGCATTTGTGATTCGAGAGATATCTGTTAAGGTTTCTTTCACAGAGAAATGAGGACTTAAAGGAACATTTTTTGAAAAAATGAAGTGTGGTAGATGGCAGACGACAACCTATCCGAAGGTCACGGTCTGTCATTTCAATAGAAATTGGTGAAATCTTACCTGTAGTCGAGCTGTGGGGACTGATGCTTTAGCTTTCCTTATAATTTAAATATAAAGACGGAAAGATTCTTTACGAATTCATATTTTCATATTGATTCAAAAATATTAAGGTAACAATTACTTTCTAGTTTGAAAGCTTTAAAGGTTCATTAATAAAAGAGTTCCTTGTAAATTGTGTTATTCATTTTTCATATCATTCATAAAAATTAGCTTTTTAATGCTTGGTTAGAGAATTGTCTTTTTGGGTTGCATTCTTAACCAAGGTGAAATGACTATTTTCGATTAAAATAAAATTTTGAATGAGAAAAATATGTTAATGCGCTTTCCTCCATTATCAAATCCGGTCTCTTGTGAATCCACTCTTGCCCCACTTTCATCCATAAGTGACATCTGACACGTAATTAAGGGGAAAAAAGGAGTAAGAATGGGGGCACCAAAAATGATCGCTTCAGTGACTTTTTCATTCGAACTTTCACCTCGAACTTTCTGGAGTGACCATGTTATTTATAGCAAACTGTTGCGCAAGTTTCCACAACATTCGGTTTCGAAGGCTGGACTTTTTTTTTCCTGTAAAGACAAACTTTACTGAACTTTGTTTTTTGTTTATAACAGAAAAAATGTAAAGATAATTTTTTTCCAACAAAAATTAAGCAAATAAAAATAAATGCATTTGATTTTTTTACTAAAGAATTATACTATCTATCGGTGTTTTTGTTTTTATAATTCCTTTTTGATGCGTTTTATAAGTCCTATTAATATTATTTTTTAATTACATACTTTTTGTAATATCTGGGATGCGTAAATCGCTCACTTGAAGGAGAAAAAAAAACATTTTCCCAAAAAAACTGATACTTTAGAAAGTTCTTGATGGTATGATGTGCTTTAACGGCACAATTTCCAACTTTGGACCGACTGCGCCATGCACAAGGAGTTTTAAACATTTCCATTATAAAATGCGTAAATGAAAGAAGGATGTATTGTAAAAATGCCAAAAGTTGGGAAGATCTATGATTTAAAACGATTTGTCACAAGAATAAAAATAAATCTCAAATGTTAAGTGCTGTGAAAAAAACCAACGGCTCTTCAAAAGTCAATAAGGCTTGAGAAAGTTTTCTCGCCCACCAGGTCTCGCAAATTTAAAATAGGCGAATGAAAGTGACTTACGCGATCCGAAGTAAAATCCGGACATTCGGTAAGAATATGTGTTATAGAATGGATCTCTCCACAGTTCGTACCATGAGGGACCCGTTCTCCAAACAGCAAATGTCTCTGAGTGTATCTAGTGTGTTCAATCCGTTGACGAACTCATTTCACATCCACGTCTCTGTTCGGTAAAACTGACCCCATATTTGTTTTTGATCGAATAGTAAGCAGTTTATTATTAACCTTCAAATCCCAAACTTCCTGTCACTTTCCATAGATATACTGATTGATACATCTTAAAATATAACGGAAGGAAACACGGAAATCGAAGGGAACCGAAGCCAGTTTTGCAGCCTGGTCTGTCAGCTCATTGCCGTAGATTCCAACGTGACTCGGCATCCAGCAGATTACGTCAAAATCTCTGTTCGCCAGTATTGACTGTTGTTCAAGGGTTTGTGCAACAATCGGATGACAAGAATAATCAAAATTTTGCAATTGTTGCAAAACGCTCATGGTGTCGGTATATATGCAAAATTTACAAGAGTCAAACGAAGAGATACTTTGTAGAGCCTATAAAATAGCGGTTGCTTCTGCTGTGTACACCTAGTAATACTTGGGGAGGGTATGGTTATACGAAGTGTCATCTAAAATGGCAGCGAAACCTACATGATTCGTCGTTTTTGAGCCATCAGTAAAGAGAGCTCTTGAAAACCAGATGGACGAAACAGACAACCCACCTCCAAGGTCAGATCCTAATCATTGCCTAATCACCACTTTCAAGAGTGATTAGGCAATGACTGATCTCATTAAGCCCGGCGAATACAATCAGAAACATTATCATGTTGTAATATTCATAGGAGAAATTCTTAATATACTATGATGAATATATTAACATTTTAAAAATAGATTTCATTCAAAGCTTTTAAAATAACGATTGAAGTACACCCCACCGCTTCATGCCCCTGCAACTATAATCCTCTGTTTATTTAAACAGTGTCATGAGCATGAAGTGGAAAAAACGCTTTTGTTCCATTCATCCCCGTGACTGCAGTACGTCGTCTGACAATTATTGATTGATGTATGGTTAGGAATTTTGATATTGGAGAAAGTAAAGTCAAAGGAAATGAGCTCTTCCAAGTTCATATATATATATAATATTTGGACTTCGTACATTTATTATTCAGTATGCGATTTTAATTCTGTATCTAGAATTATTTCTGTTATGTGCAGTTTTATTTAAATAAATAAATAAAGTTTTTTAAGAAAAGAGAATTTGAAATGCATTCCTCTAGTTTAAAGAAATAGGTCAAAGGCAGCTTCAGACATGGATGGGATTATCTGCCTTTCTGAAAACAGACATTCTGAATTATTTTTGGGTCATCTCAGATTTTAAACAATATATAGGATATACGTATTTTAAAACAACATGCGTTACTAATAATTGAATTTGTGAAAATTAGGACGAGAAAATGTTATATTGAAAAAGGTCTGCAAAATCTCTGCCTTGTTTTGCAATCGAATAAAAGAGAATGATAATTTCCTCTTGGAAACTGAGACAAATTAAGAAAAAAAAAAGAATCCGACGAATATTTAATTATTGGGTTAATTATGAAGTTATAAGCCATATGTTTCACTGATATAAATATTAAAACGTAATTACTTAAATTAATCTTGAAAATTAAATAATACGAATGTCCAAAAATTTCTCTTAAATTTGCAAAAACTTAATTTTTGCAAAAAAAAAAAAAAAAAAAAAAACCCTTGAAATATAACTTTGGATTAAGACCACATAGGTAGCTACTAGCACAAAATTTGCATGCTTTATCATGTGAAAACATGGTGTTTTTTTCACTTGATTCTTTTCTAACGATATGAAAGCAACAGATTGTTGAAACGTCAAAATGAGTACCTACAAATTGGCGATTTATCCTTTTGGAGTCCGCTTTCCCAGTATAGCTTTTGAAATATTTATCTTCGACTAATGTAATTTTATTTTACAGTCGGCTTTCACAGTATAGTTCTTGAATTATCTATCGTCTGCTGATGTAGTTATACCTTATTGTAGTGTTTTATATGTATATTTCTTTTTAGACTCTCTTTTATTCCGTAGCCTGAAGTTTGTCTACAGTCGCATGTCACCTTGCCATGGGCTATTGGCTGCCTAACGCTTTAATTCTAACGTTTATGAAACCTAACTGTAAAAAAACGTTGGTTACCTTCTAAGAACTCTCTCGCATATTTTCTACTAAAAGAATATTAACACCATAGTTACGAAATGTTAATCTTTGGTGGGAATTAAACATTATTGCTGAATCTTTCAGTCTTTCTTGGCGAGGGTTTGGGTTATTTATGTCCAAAAATCTAATTTGTGTTTTAGGCACCTTTTTCCGAGCCAACAGAAACCGAAATTTGACGAAGATCTGCAGTCATAGTCACGCCCAATTTGATAATTTTCAGCCGTGGCAATTCCGATTTATAGCGCTTTCATGTTTCATAAATGATCCATATCCGAAATGAATAGCGATCGTGTATCGTGAAAGTGAATCGCCTTAAAAATTTACACACTTGTATTAATTCCCATGCTTTAGGGATTTGAGGTATCCGACTATGCTAAAAACACAGGTTATCGACCACATTGGAGAAAGTTTTTTTTAATTGTTATTTCTTATGCTTCAGGCTTTCCTCTCTCCGAAGCAGCTTATCTTTTCTGGGAAAAGGAAGGCCTCACCAAGGGTCACATGTTTTTTCGGATAAAATTTGCGTAAAAATTCTACACCTTTAAACATGATCTCAAAAACTAATAGAGAAATTTACATAAAAATTTCAGCGTTTTAAATGGCATGCCCGATGAAATGAAACAAATATTGTACTGTCATTGAAACATTTTTTCATATATTGGTGTTTTTAGTAAAATTAAATCGTGAATTCAAGAAAAATTGCATAAATACGTACATTTTTGTCTATAGCTTCTTTGCATCGCAACATTTTTCTTACATTTCGATTCATTTCCTCCATCTTCATATTCTATAACTTGTGTACAAAGAGAAATAGGATTGCCCTTTTATCCTTTGGGTAGAGTGCTAATCGTTTTACTTAAATTTCATTAAATTTGACTACACATTTTCCTATTTCTCAAAATATATTATATTTTCAAATAATGTTTTTGTATTTATAATATTTTGTATTATTTGTAATCCTAGTTTAAAATAGTTTTTTAAAAAATTCAATTTTTCAAATTTTTTTCTTCGAACGTAGTTGGATACCTTAAATGAGCTAAAATTTTGGAGCTTTGCTTGCAAGCATTTATTTAGATATGAAGAAGAAATAATTTTTGTGTTGCTGAAAGAGAATGAATATTGTAACTCAATACATTTCAGAACTAAAAAAAAATCGTCTTCAAAGACTTCCGCGCTTTTAAATAACGAATAACTAAAAATGGCTCATTATTTAGTTTGCAATACGGAAATTCCTGAACCTTATTGAGATTTTTAACAATGTTAAACGAGATGTTTATTATTTTATCATTCCATCTTTCCATTTCTTCATAAAGCTATTTTATCTTTTTACTCTATTATTGATTATCTCTACTGCTGACAAACCTAATGTATACGGTGCAATATTAGAGCAAATATTGCATAATATCAGGTTCTTTCACCAACTTTGTATTGTTCGTATAAATGTGAACTGGAAATAACTATTCTGAGAAGCCTTATATTAAAATAGTTGATTAATTTAATTCTTAAACAATATTCAATGATTTATTTTTACGCTAAAAAAGAAAAAAAATTCGTCCTTATTTCTGATATAATTTATAATAATTTATGAAAATAAATTATAATAACTACCAGGAATTTGTGAGACAGTTTTTTAAGTTTTGAATATCACACTTTAACAGTTAATGGAATGGAGCTAAGTCGATTGATTCTAATCAGAACAGAATCGCAGTTCAAATTTGTTTTGGTCATTTGTATTTCCTGTAAACATAATGTTAAAGTATCGTCTATAATTGGTTTCCGTTCTTAAGAAGCCAAAATAAAACCTTGTAAAAAAATGTGTTTCATTTTTGCATAGTACTCTTGAAATATTCAGATACGCTTTTTGTCTCCTTCATTTCATACGCTTGTAAAAACAGGGATGTCATTTCCCTGCGCCATGCGAATTATGAGTTTCTTTGCTTTGTTTAATAATTTTATTATACAATTTATTGTGCATTCAAAACGTTGTATTCGGTTTGTTTATAAAAATTACTTACAGGTGGAACATTTTTGAGCTTCGATATTATAATTTCCTTTTATCAGTTTTTTATTGTCTTTTTAAATTATTAAATATTAAAGGTAAATTTTCATTGCTTTGTTTAATTAAAACGATATTTCTCTTACTATAATCGCTTATAGAAAGAACTATTTGTTAATTTTAAATGTTGGTCAGGCTTAACAGGCTATGTATGCCATGTCAATACTTAATTATAAAAAATGTTTGAGTGCAGAATAGCGTTTTTTTAAGAAAGATACCTACATAGATAGAAGTATAGCTCCAATAATTTCGACAAAATGTGAAATTTTATCCTTAGAGCTGCTTCCAAGATACACAAAATAAATTCATTGATACTATAATTGCTTCGTTTAAAGTCTTAAGATTCTTCATACAAAACTAATATTTCAGCACTAATTTTTTATATGGCTTTAGAATAATATTCTGAGAAACTTTTCCATTCTAGCTGAAGGACACATTAGTAAATAAATGTCGTAACATACTGAAGTATCCGACTACGTTGAAAGCAAATATTTTGAAAAATTGGATTTTTAAAAAAGTATTAAGGATTTTTAGATGTATTGTCAATTATAAACACTATAAATACAACAAAATT
The DNA here is from genome assembly GCA_026543055.1 of Argiope trifasciata. Taxonomy (NCBI): domain Eukaryota; kingdom Metazoa; phylum Arthropoda; class Arachnida; order Araneae; family Araneidae; genus Argiope; species Argiope trifasciata. The sequence goes on along the minus strand of JAPMOQ010002089.1, from coordinate 670,006 downwards.
ATTTGAAAATACAATATATTTTCAGAAATAGGACTATTTGTAATAAATTTTAATGAAATTTGACAGAAATGGTTAACACTCAACAGAAAATGGCGATGCAGCAATCCTATTCGTATTTGTACGCAAGTTATGGAATACAATGATAAATGAAATGAACCAAAAGCTAAGAAAAATCTTCAGATGTAAAGAAGCTATGGGTAAAAATATGTGTATATATGCATTTTTTTCCAAAAATCTACAACTTAATTTTTCTAAAAGCACCTATGAATGAAAAACGTATTTCACCAACAATCAAATTTTTGATTCGTTTCATTGCCCCTATTATTTTAAACACAAGCTGAAATATTTATGTCAATGCCTCTGTTAGTTTTTGTGAAATAATGTGAACGGAGGAGAATTTTTATGAGCATGAAAGTTTTGAGAAAACTGAAGTGAAAGAGAAATTTTAGTTGAAAAAAATGTGGGATCCTATGTGGTAGGCGAAGCCTTCCTCTTCCTAGAAAAGATTAACTGTTTGAGAAAGAGGAAAGTCTGAAATACGAGAAAGAAACAATACAAATCTATTTGCCAATGTGGCCAATAATCACTGTTTCCAAAGTAGTCGCATACCTCAAGCTTTTATTGAATCAGCATGATTTATGGATTAGTATTGAAATTCTAAAACATATGCACAATAGTAGAGTGAAAGTATCGAATTTGAATGCTGGTGGAATTTGTAATGGCTGCTTATGGGGGAGATAAGGAATGAGAAGGGATTACCTTTGCTTGGCGGAGTGGCGGCGAGCAGTATCCAGAGAGCAGGCCTTGAAAGCTCGATCTCGAAGGGCAAGTTCAAAACCCTGCTCTTTATACGCCTAGCCTACTTAGAGTCCCCGCATCTGGGTCAGAGAGACTCATTTCGGAAGAGGTCTTCCTTTCGCACATTTCCCCCATTGTTCCAGAACTCGCCGAGATTCCATCGTTCTCACCATCGAACTTTCGAGAAGAAAATAAAAAAGAGAAACCCACATTCTTCCGTTAATGGATCCCTCCATTGCCTATGCAAATGCAACTTTTCCATTGTTCCGTAATTCGGAATCATTCGATTGAGCCCCACACTGAGAAGCAGTACTTCTATAATTAAAACCGAACTAGTTTAAGCATTTGAGAACACCTCGGGCGCCATCTTGGTCTGATTTCTACACGTCGCTTCGGGGTGATGATGGCGACGGAGAAAGGTTGGCGGAGAGAGTCCATGTTCTGGTTCGAGAGGAAAGGGTCACTTTCTCTTCAAAAGAAGATTCTGGAAGGTACCGGGGAAGGAAAATCCTTCTTTGAAAGCTGTTCTTTGCTTTGAGGTACATTCAAAGGAGCCTTTTTGAAAAAATGGGTTTTTTAAAATTATATTTTTTACTTGTATTGTCGATTATAAAACAAAATACTATAAATACAAAAAAAAATATTTGAAAATCACTAATATATTTTGAGAAACTGTGTAGCACCTTTTAATGAAATTGAACCAAAATGGTTCACACTCTACAAAAAAGGGTCATGCAGCCATGGTCCAAAGGTCTTTGGACACAAGTTATCAAATATAATGGTGAATGAAGTGAAACAAAATCCAAGAAGCATTCTGAGATGTAAAGAAACGATGGGGGAAAATATACGTATGTATGCATTTTTTCCTTCCATTCACAACTTCATTTTTCTGAAAACACCTATAAATGAAAAAAATATTTCACCCACAATAAAACTTTTGATTCGTTTCATTTCCCGTATCCTTTAACACACACTCTGACAATTTTATGTGAAAACCTGAATTCGTTTTTGATATATCATGTGAACGATGCAGCATTTTCACTCAAATTAAAGGTTTGAGAAAATGGTAGTGAAAGACAAATTTTATCCGAAAAAATATGTGATTCTGGATGATAAGTTAGACCTTCCTTTTCGTAGGAAAGATGAACTGTTTTGAGAAAATGAAAGTCTGAAGTAGAAGAAATAACAATACAAAAACATTCGCCAACATAACGTAGTCGGTTACCTTAACCGCTTCAGTGCCTTATTTATTGACCAAACATTAAATGTTAGCGTTTAAAAAAAGTACTTAATTGAACTCTTTAATTGAATGGGGGAGGTTTGGGAGGGCTCTCAGAACATAAACTCTTTGTGTGCCAACCAGTATGCCACGAGGCTTGCAGCTGCAAGTAAGCTCACAAATGATAGAAGAATTAATTTCAAATATAAGGACATAGACACAATTGCAGAGAAAAACGGAGGAAAGTAGCAAATACACACTAAGATAAAAACAAATTACTCACATACAAACAGAAAAGTACAGTAAATGATATAACACAATTCATGAAACACAATCAAATAATCATAAAAAGGATTCAATTTACAGATATAGAAGTGTATGTGCAAATATATGTAGGCAAACACATTGAAATATAGTTTAAATAATACAGGGGAAAATACTGTTGATATATGTACAAAAGGAAATGAAAGATGTTTTACTCTGTACAAAGGTAGATAAATGGGGAGGCCAAGTTCTGTTGTTCTTCAGAAGGCACTTCCTGAGTTGAACTCTTTATTTACTGACGGTACTTGAAAGTAACGTTTAAATCTAGCTTGCATCTTTACTACGTGAGTATCTTTGCTGGTTGTATTCCATAAAATACGGAGGATGTAAACCAAATAACATGAAGTGAATAAAAGTTGGAATTAAAAATATTTAATTAATAACTAAGATAATTCCGTTAATTGTATTTTTTTCTTGCGCTCCCTGGGATTATTCTGCAATGGAAATTAAACTACTGGTGCCAAAATGAAGTCGAAAAATATATGACAACATAATTCGATAAATAAAGGGTTAATTGAAAGGATTTGCTGCGAAAAAAGAAGCATCTCCAATTATTCAAGTTCGCTGCAAGCCGTAAGAAACATCTGAAAATTCTAAATTCCAAACTTATTTTAAGAAAGAATGATAAGCTGGCCCTTTCGGCTATTCATCTCACAGAGAACTGTTTACAGAGCGGATCATTTAGATTGTTGATGTGGAACTGTCACGTGTTTGCTGTTCACTTAAAAGCGTGCAACCCAGATATTTGCAGAGTTGTGTTTTCGAAATGAAATTCGGAAGATCCAAAATTAGGAATTCAAAAGTGAGAGCAATAAACGCCCCGCGTAAATCACAACTTATCGCAATTCTGAAAACGTATCAGCAATTTTATAATCTGTAGGATAAATTTAATACAAAATTAATTTTTGAATGTAATTTCGAAATTAATTAAAAGCTAAATAGTATTTGAATCTAGTTTTTAAAATATACTAGATGGTGCCCAGCGCGTTGCTACCGCAGAAGAAATAATTTTGGAAATATCATTTGAAATAACTGTCTTGTTTCATTAAGAATGATTGGGGTAATAATATTTCTTTTCTTATCGGAAATGAATACATTCATTGTTTATACGAATATGTATAGCGCTGGATTGTGTGTGTATTTAATCCAAGGAAAAACTCTTCTTTACTTTTTCTTGGTTATTTTCACACACACACACACACATATATATACAAAACATTGACGACGATGACAGATATACAATGAAACACATAATATATATATATTGAAATATTGAAAGTGCCGCTAACAACGAGCGAACAAATTATACTTTTTTGCCGCTAACGGAGAGCGAGCTGGGTGCCTACATGCACCAGTTACACACCAACACCGGATATGGTTGTTTACAAAATAATCTCAAGAGCGCTCCCCTCACATTCCAAGCATACTCATGGGTTGGGGTAAACTGTGCCATCTATGTTCAGTATTCATTTATATATATGAACAAGTATACAAAGAATAAAAAAGACACAAATAAAATAATTAATTAAATCAAAAATAATTTAATCCCATATACATTCACTGAAACTGAGTGTTATATGAAGCAGAAGTGTAAATAATATTTATTCTAATTTTTTAATTTTATTATTAAAAACTTTAAGGTTGGAAATTTTTTTGTGCGTTTCCATCTTCAGTAGAAACGAATAAGTGCGGGAAATGAGTATTCAAAGTTTCATCGCAATCGGATGAGCGGTACATGAGAGACATACAGACTAACGTTCATTTTTATTTATAGAGATTATTCATAGTAATATAAAGACACTGTTCAAGCACAATAATTTCAGCTTTCTTGAGTGTACAAGCACATCCAATACTTCATGTAATTTTGGACGTATACTTAACGACTTTTGGTAGCAAGAAATTCACAGGTACGTGAGCCAAAACAGTCGCCCACGATATCAAAACATTCACACACGAAGATCGGATACAAAATGTATCCGATACCTTTAAGGAATCAGGTAAAGACTCACATCTCCTAAATTAATTCATTTTTGACCTCACACTCAGTTCTTTGAAACTATTTTCTGCCGGTGGGACACGAAAATCATTTTTAATTCTTTGACAATTGCGTGCATTTCCGATTCTGTGATAAAAGCATAATCTGGAATCGCATTTTTACTTCTTGCAAAGTGAACGATTTTCAGTAATACCAGAACATTCGATCCAAAATCTGCCGGAGAAGCCTTGTGCAAATTGTGGCGCGGAACTGATTATTCTCAAAAACGAAAATTGATACTTTTTGACTCATTGAAAACAAATTCCATTTCTCTTCTTACATTCAACAAACAAGGATCTGCGGTAGCAAACTGAAAGTGTTCAAGAATTGCGAATAGTTAAGAACTAGTAAATGATTCACATATTGAATTGGACTTCGGAAAAGGTTTGAGACCCGGAATTTCGAAAACCATTAAACCTTCCACTCGTACTTTCTTCTAAGAGTGCAGAATGTGTGCATTTTATCTTATTTCAGCTTATAAGTAGTAGATGAAAGAAGCGATCTCAACACGCTCTCACATTTATGGACAACGGGCATTGACAATAGGCGGACTTGTTTTTAAAGCTGTTATCGGCTTATGAGAAGGGGTTTCTTTCATTTATTCAAACTCCCGAGCCCCGCGCATCCAACCGGAACTGCGTGCTTATGCAGGTGATCATTCTTTTTGTTCTTATGATGCATAACTGCCGATGATTACGCAAATTTGGAAGAACGTTTTCGTCTCATCATTGATATTTGTTCTATCTTCAAGCGTATTTGAAAGTGCATCGGAGCGAAGCTGCATTATTCCCCGATTGTTAGTTTAGTTTAGTTACATTAACGTCCCGTTTTGAGGCAACACTAGGGCTATTTTGGGATGGACCTCGTCATTTTGAATCGCAGTCAGATGACACCAGAGCTGACACCCACCTCTCCACACCACATCAGTGGGAGGACGTTCGGCCTGACCGATTTAACATGCACTAGACCCGCTTACACGACGGTTCTTCGGTGGAATCGGGCCTCGAACCTGCAATCCTAAAATTTCGAATCCGAGGCCTTACCACCAGGCCACCGCGACCATCCCCACAGCCAGAGTGCTTCTCTTCCATTAGTCAAGAAGAGCTCGTCACTACGTATCTACTCCATAATAACTGTTTACTGTTCGACGACGGATTGTAAAATCCTCCGCTCGTTTGCGCATGCGTTAGAATTATTTCAATTCGACGAAACAGGGGCGAGAGAAAAGATGGAAGGGGCAGATGTTATTTAACAATAAGGAGTTCTTTTTGCAAACAGCTGACCATTCTGCAACCACTGAACGTAGCAGTATCGACAGGTTTTGTTGGGATCGACTGCTGAATAAGTATTATCCAACCTTATAGTCAAACTAACATTCCCTTCGGGGCAGTAATTAGCTGTCTTTCTTCCCACTCGCACACTCTCAAACAGTTCGAATGAAACTGTCCATCTTCGACACCATATCCTTCAGGGTTTTGAGATGGCGTGGTACCATCAGCACTGTACTTAAATCGTCATTTACAATCTTCAAGTATTTCCTTCACCCTGAAACCTCAAAACATTTCATTAAATAGAGGTAAGCAGTACCCATTTCTCCACTAATCCATTTACTTTCCCGCGTTTTTCCAAATCTTTGGAAATCTCCCATGTTCAAATATTATTTGGATTATCAGTGGATGATGTCTTATTTTTATTTCTGAATCAGGAATGAAGTCGAAAGTGACTCTTCCTTTTTTGGTCATATACCATCTGTCAAACCATTGTAGTTTTATTTCTTATCTCCATTCCCTTTTTAAAACACCGCTTGATTTGGGGACAATAATATCAACAGTCCCTTTCTGTATCGCATGGTGATCCGCCATTTCATTACCTTATATCCCAATATGGGCCTTCATCCAATTCAACTCTATCGACTTGTTCATTTTAACACTTTTTACCTTTTCCTTTATCGTCCCTAATATCCTTATTGAAAATTGTGAGATGACTGTACGGCTTGTAAAACTGACAGGGAGTCGGAAAAAATTGAGCACTTCTGTCCGTCCTCCACCTTTCACAATATTCAATGGCTCTTTTTAAAGCTTGCACTTCTGCCGGAAAACTTGTTGCATGGTTCGATAATCTCACAAGACTTTTATCGATCTCTTTCCCATAGTGGTACACTACAAAGCAGCTCCTACTTTGTTTTCATCTTTCGGACCATCTGTACAAATTTCTATCCCATCCATTTTGGGGATCTTAATTTCGAAACCATGAATGAACTATTCGGCAAGATAATGACTGTTTGCCGTTTGGCAACGGGCTGTGAAACCCACCGTGCCTTTGCGCATGCGTTAAGATGGGTTTAATTCGACGAAACAGGGGTGAGAGGTAAGATGGAAGGAGGAGAAGTTATTTAATAATGAGGACTCACGGTTTTTGTGAGAGGGTTGTCTTCATTTGAGTTTTTTCAATTGACTTAAGCTTACTTTTAAGCATGGTTATATCGCTACTTTTAAAACCAATTTACTGACTGCCAAAAAGACTTATCAAAAGACAGATTTTTTTAAAAAAATTCAATACAATTTTCTGAGTGTAAAAATTTGACAATTCTGTTTAATAAATCAAATACTTAATTCACTTTTGTAGTTTCAAAAGTTTACAATATTTTTTTAATGATAAGCGCATTAAATTTGGTTTCATTCCCCCCATTTGAAGAGATGCAAATATACACTGTTTGACAAAAGATTGTAAAAACCCTCCGCAATTTGAAAAAATAGGGGTGAAAGAAAAGTTGAAAGGAGGAGAAATTTAATTTAACAAAGAAGACGAATTTTTATGAGATCTAAACATTACAGACGATTTGTAACAGAGTGTTTAAAAAAGAAGCTAAAAAACCGCCCAGAAAATTACTGTCTAACAGCTGTCCATGCATTAAACAGAAGTCAAAATGAAGGTCTCTTTACAAGTTGTTTACTTAATCCGTTACCTTACGCCTCAAACTATGCACAATTACTTTTGAATTTGTTCAATCGATTTCCTTCGATTTATGGAAGCCAGTTCGAATCTAGAAATCCATTAATCCATTTCGTGCTAGATAGGAAGGCAAATTGGTTGTAAATTGTATCAATTGCCCGGTGTTCGCTGGTCATGTGTGCTTATATCATGGGCGGCAGATAAGAGGAATACATTAACCCTCTCTTTGACAAATCTCTAATTTATCAACTGTTATATAAACATGGTATGAAACTTTCTAACGATCAATTTATTGTTTTCGGAATATAAATAATTTTATTTTTAAAGCAATGGCAATTAATAGACAATAATTTTTTTTCCGAGAACAAGTAAAATATCCGAATATCCAGTTATTGAAAAAATCTTCTCGGTTTCAAAGTTGAATTACATCATTTTAAGTGTTAAAGTTCTTTTTTTTAAATGCTCGAAGATTTGGTACACTATTTGCTTACATCAACAATTCTCCACCTTTTGGGCCTGCCCCTTTAGGAGGGAGGGAGCACACTAAAGGGGGGAGCCGCGAGAATATCCAAGATAAAATATTATTTAAAAAAAATTGATTAGCGAGCTGAAAGGAAAGCACACATACACATAGATAAACAAAATACATTTCGGCATTTTTAATAACTTATTGAAGTAAAATAAATTACTGTCTTAATAATTATCCGTGACTTCCTCGGACCGGATTCTCAGAGCAAAGTTTTCCGAAGGAAGGCTTGATATTAGAAATAGCCACTCTCAGTCCTGCTTCTCTATTTAGCCGAGATCCATGTTTTGTCTTGAAAGAAGCCACAGCAGAAAATCCAGTTTCCCAAAGGCAGGATGTTGAAAAGGGTAATAGAATGGGAAGTGCCCTTGTTTTTAGAGCAGAAAATCATCTACTCTTGACCAAAATTCAAAGAGTGATTTATAATTAAATTCTCTTTTACTTTTGATATATGCAGTGAAGTCTATGAATTTTCCTTTTTCTTCAATTGAGAGTCCTTCGAGAGTATCTTGAAATGGATTCCTAACCCACTTGTAACTTGCTATCATTTTGTCGTCAGCTAGAAAATGCTTTTTAATATTCTTTGCCAGCAGAGCTAAAGCATTTTCAATGGCTATAAAAGCAACTTTTACTCGTTTTTCGTCAGCCTTGTAAGTTTTAGGGGCCGCGGTGGCCTGGTGGTACGGTCTCGGCTTCAGAACCGGAGAGTTTCAGGTTCGAGACTCGATTCCACCGAAGATCCATCGTGTGAGGGGGTCTCTTGCACGTTAAATCTGTCAGGCCAAACGTCCTACCGCTGGTGTGGTGTGGTGTGGAGGGGGGGGCCCTTCAGGTGTCGTCCTCCTCATCTGACCGTGGTTCAAAATGACGAGGTCCGTCCCAAAATAGCCCTCGTGTTGCTTTAAAACTTGACGTTAATACAACTAAACTAAATTAAAATGTAAGTATTAGTACAATTGTCCATATTTGCAAATATTGTTAGATGTTTTTTTTTTTTTTGCTTTAAACTTTTTTTTCTCTACAATTTCAATTTTTAACAAAAATATTTTATCTCTTATTTATTAACTTTATCATTCGTATCCAACATATGTGTATTTGCTCCTTGGAGTTGAAGATTCAAGCTATTTAATTTCTCGAATATGTCGACCAAGTAGCTTGATTTCATCACTAATAAACCATCGCTAAAATTCCGGCCTGTTTTCTACCTCTAGAAAAATGGCAATTTCTTCTCTTAATTCATAAACACGTTGCAAAAATTCCCCACGTGATAGCGCTCTTGCCTCGCAATAAAATAGTAACGCTGGATGTACTGAACCCATGTCTGTACACAAAAAGATTCTCGATTTCAAGGGTCTCATTAAATAATTTACTATGGCTACAACCGAAGTTAACACAATATTCAGACCAGGACATTTCTTTCGAAGCCAAAGCTTCTGTGTAGATCATGCAATGTGTCCAGACGCACTGTGGCGATTTTTGTTTGACAAGTGCTTATATACCTTCGGATCTTCCGGGCATTGATCGAGCACTATCGGTGCATATTCAGACGCAATTTTTCCATTCTATGTTTGCCTCGTTCATAGAATCATTTAAAATGGCAAATAATGCGAGCCCTGTTGTTTTGAGTTTCATTGATTTGAAGTAAAGTTGTTTCCCTACTACGAACATATTATCACAAAATCGAACACAGAGAATTAAGTAGGTATCTTTATTACTATCTTTTGCTTCATCAAGCGGCATTCAAAACAATTTATCTCGAAACTTCGAGGGAAGCTGACACTGTACATCTTCAGCTTTATCACCCATTCGACGAAAAACAGTATCATTTGAAAGAGATATGGCCAGCAATTGTTTTGAAAAATTATCGCCAAACATAGTTTCTACAATTTCATTTGCTGCTGGCAAAATGGTGTGAGGTTTTCACATCTGGCCATTTTATATGAAACTTTTTAATCTGCTTTTTTATTCACAAACAAAGTTTTTTTAGAGTACTTTTTGCTTTTTATAAGATTTTAATTTCACTTCGAAGAATTCTCTGGGTTTGCTGACGTTCTCATTATGAAGCGTTTCCAGTTGTCTTTTAAGTTTATTAGGTTCCATGCTGTCTTCCGCCTACATTTTTGAGCAAATGATACACAGGGCCTTTCTTCTTCATTTACTTCAGTACAAGTGAACCCAAAATTTAAGTATTCTTGAGAATATTTTCTCTGTCTTATTTTTTGAACCACGATCGCCTGTGCACTTGTTGATGCTAGAATATCGTCTAATGCTCGTGTACTTCCGCTTCAAAAATTGTCCATGAGTCTGCATAAATCTGCTGCCGTGAATATTTAATAGGGTGAATTACTACTAACACGAAAACATATATCACATACACATTCCTGATAGATTTGTTAACGATAGAAGAACCGATTCGAATGAGACTGGCAGGAATTGAAACTTGCGTTATCGAACATTTTCCTTCTTCCTATGAGAAAACATTTGCTCTGCGCATGCTCGAGACGGCATCGGTCGTGTGGATTCCCTTCCATAAACATTAATTTTTTTCTATTTTGTTTAGACATGCTTCTTTTTAATTCCGTTGCTATTCGAAGAAAGTTATTCATAATCTCTAAATTTAGCTCACCCCAGCTAGCTAACCTTTCATTGACGAATTTTTCCGCTTTCATATTCTTTTAACGTTATCACCCTTTTTGACTTTCATTTCAAATAAAGTATTTAAATTTTCCCCTCTTTCATTCCCTTTATCTGGTCACCGCCCGCTTGGCGAAATTTCAGATGGGGTTCCTAGTCACATTGGCTCACTTTTACTTTAGTTTGACAGTTAGTTGAATATAATTTAAAAACAGAATAGAAAATACTCAATACACATTATTGCCGTATACATTTTCTCTTAAGCGAAGGACACGTTGTAAATTATGATTGAAAACTGGGCCATGAATACTGTGGGGCGTTAGTATTCATGGGGCAACCGAAACGTTCTCTTCGCTCGCTCTAACGCTTGACGCTATCATACACGTGCCTCGCTCACCACAAAGCTTGGAGCTATAAAATCCTTCGTCTCTTTGAAGACTCACTGGTGAGGGAGTATTGCAGTGATATCTTAATAAGCCAGCAACTGCCACTAAACATCGGTGATCACGTTTATATAGGGGATATGCTATGCGGCGGCAAATCGTAAAGTCGCGAGTACGATCCTTGGTGGAATTCACCCTCCACATTGGCCCAATTCCAGCCAACACTATCGCCACGACCGAAAGATGGAGAAACGTTGGCTTACATGTTTCCTGCAGGGAATAGGATTGCAGGTTTGAGGCTTGATTCCACCGAAGAACCACCGGATGAGGAGACCTCTTGCACGTTGAAAAGGGGCCAAACGTCCTCTCCCTGGTGTGGACTCAAGTGTCGTCCTCGTCATCTGACCGTGGCGCAAAATGGCGTGGTCCGTCCCCAAATAGCCCTCGTGTTGCTTCAAAACGAGACGTTTACACAACTAAATTGAACTAAAAGCTAATCCTGCAGTAAATGATGCGAGATAGTTTTAAGATTGCTCAAAGAGAGGGAAAAAATTACTTCAAAACCTTATGTGAGATGGCGACCTAAGAGTTGATAGGTACTGTCTTGAACAGAGATGGCAAATCCATGGCAACGCGACACATTACTTTAGGCACGCCGCCGATCAGTTGGATTTCATGGTTTACAAACAGTTGTCTGGCTTGAATTGATAGGAAGTCGAAAAATTTGAAATGCAACGGATTGATTTCAGTCTAGTTCAGTATGGATTCAAAAATTTATTGAAACAAGGCAAAAGTCGAATGAATTAAAACAGAAAGGTTAACAAGCAGCATAGGTACAAATGCCAGTAACGAAATGTTGGAAACACGGAATTCGATTCCAGACATATTTCACTATTTGGAGCTGACTCATGCTATTTTAAAACGTATTTTCATGTACCCTATGCCCTGCGAATCATTAAATTCAGAGACAGATAACATGAAAGATTCGCTTAGAAACCGTTTGGCAGATGACTCCCATTCAACGTGCATTCTGAACATATCACAATTCTATTATAAGCCATTTGTCGTCTCATCTGCAAAGCCAAAAGTTGGAGATAATGTTACTTTCATTTGAATGACACGCATAACTAAAACATCTACTACTATTACAGTGTAAAATCCCCTTTTTTTCGTAGTAAATAAAGAGTTTTGAGGTACGTGTATTCAGTTATATTATCGTCCCAACAACCACGGGCCAAAGTTATTTGAAGGCACGTCTACACCTCATTAGATATTTCTTTAGAAAAAAATGGCAAGTGGATCCATAACGGTCCCCTGATCTAAACATTTACAAAATTCATTCAATCCATTTTTTAAAGATTTTAACGTAAACAATTTTTTAATGCAATACAGAAACATTGAGTGATAAGAACCGAACCGCATAAATAAAACGTCTACTATGCAGTGCAAAACGTATTTTTTTTCGTAGTAAGTGAAGAGTCTTGAGTTGTTTGCATTTAGTTTCATTATCTTCCCATTGAACATGCCAAAATTGTTTGACAGCACCTCTGTATCTCATTAAATGATTCTTTAGAATAAATAACACTTTGATTCTTAAAGATTCGTCCCCTCAGTGAATGAAGTAAAAGAAAAAGGATTGACCTATTAAAAGATTAGATTAAAAGTGCATGACAGCTGTGTGCATTGCGTAACTGATATGTTAAAACACTTGCACCATTAGAACACTATTTTTTTTCCTTTAATTTAACGTAAAAATCATGTTTGTGCAATTACATTTTCGGAAGTTAAACCGAGAAAACGTCGAAATTTCGCTTCATTTTTTTTATTTATTCAATTTAGAACTAACAATTCGAAAAAAGGGCTCCACATTCCCGACCCTCAAGGTATACATGTACCAAATTTGGTAGTTGTAAGTCCAACGGTCTGGCCTGTAGAGCGCCAACACACATTGAGCTTTATTATAGGTACAGATTGTCCAAGAAAGATGCTGCGATGAATAGGTTTCATGAGCTGCCACCGGTTTCGGGTGCAGACTCTCGAGGAACTCGCGAGTCGTTTCAGGAACATCCTCCAAGAACCTTCCTGGAAGGGTCGCCGAACTCGGCTCCAAACGATAAACGAAGTCACTCGCCTCCTCTTGCAGAGCCGGTTCATCGAGAGCGCGAAATTCGCGGGTGACGAACTGAATTTTTTGCACAGCGTCGTCAACCCCGGAAAGTGCTTCCAAAAGGATTTTCGACACACGTTGGTTTGGCGCGTGATATTTCAGCTTCAAAGTGCTCCGGCGTCTTTACTATACAATTACAAACATCTGTTGTTTCAAGGGATCAGACTGATCACGGTAGCACAGCCTGTTACTTGCTCAATATGGTATTATAGGATATGAAACAGTATTCCACAATATAAAACAATATTGCGAATATTGATCAATGTCAAACAATATTGTTCAATGTTTGTGTCCTACAAGGATTTTTTAAGATAAAATTTTTAAAAATTGGATTTTTTAAAAACTATTTAAAACTATGGTTTTTAGATGCATTGTCAATTATTATACGAAATACTATAAATGCAACAAAATTATTTGAAAATATATTTTGAAAAATAGTAAAATGTGGGGTAAATTTTAGTTAAATTGAACCAAAACGGTGAACATTCTTCACAAAATGGTAATGTAGCAATCCTATTTGTCTTTGTATGCAAGCAATAGATTACGATGATGAAAGAAAGGAACAAAAATCTAAGAAACATTTTGAGATGGTAGAAGTGATGGGGGGAAATATACGCATTTTTTCTTCCAGAAATTCTCAACTTCATTTTTTTTAAACACATATAAATGAAAAGGTGTGTCACCAACAATATGGGTTTTGGTTCATTTCATTGCCCGTATCATTTAAAACACACGCTGAAATTTTTATGTAAATACCTCTGTTTTTGAGACATCATGTTGACGGTGGAGAATTTTTATGAAAATTAAATGTTTGAGAAAATATTATGTTATTATTCTTATATATAATAATATATATATGTTTAAACTCCCGTCAGTGAGAAAAATCCATATTACACTAATTATTAATTAATTAATTATTACTTAATGAGTTAATTCGCCTACTTTTATAACATGATATCCCAAATTCTAATTTGTACAGTAACACCATGCTGGTTGGAAATAACTCCTCATATGAGTTTTTGTGCTATCTGCCACCATCTAGTTATAAAAATACAAAGTTTTTTTTCACCAACAGTGAAAATGAAAAGCAAGATTTTTTTAATGTTATTTTAATTTTTAAATAGCTATTAAAAATGTAGCTCTATAAATATAACCATATAACTTTTATTATGGCACAGAACATCCACTGTTTCCTGCAGATTATTTTCATACATAAATAGTAGCATTTCTAGTCGAGTTATGATTGTTTGAAGGAAGCAACAGAGGAAAGATATCGTTCTTCATAAAACGAATTTAAAACATCCGAAACTAGAGTTTTGAGTGAAAGGACCTCGAGAAAAATCCATATAGATCGAGAAATATTCCGAATATGGAATATCGCTTGAAAGCTAAAGGATCAGAGGACATTTGGAAGCAACATAAAACATTTGATCATTTTGCGCGATGCTTAGAAAGATTTTGGAAGTTTCAAATGTGCAAGTACACTTTAAAAAAATCCGGAAGTACGAAAGGTAACTTGCTTTACTCAGAAAGAGAGCAAGTGTCGAAATGCCTTTGAACAGAAGCGAGTCTTAAAGCTTATTTAGCCAATCAGAATCATTTATCAGAAGCTTTAATGATACAATCTGGAAAACAGAAACAGTTGTTGATGTAGACAGCAGATGGCAGCACGAATGGGTTCGGATATAAAAATGCGAAATCTGTTTAAAAACATGAAGGCTCCCAGCCAATTGCAAAGAGGAAGAACACCAGGAAATGTCCGGGCATTTCGGAAAGATGGAGAAATTCAGGAAAATGTATTTAAAAAAAATCGAATTAAAATAAATTCATATTGATAAATGTTTTCGAAGTCGGTAATTCGTTTTTTTTTATCCCCTCTTCCGAGGAGGAAAAAGTAGTAGCAACCATAAAAATTAGTCATTTAGTAAAGTCTGAACTGGAGGCCATCCACATTTCTATGCACGTGTGGAATGTTTACATGTAAATTTAAGATGGACTGTTAAATGTGAATGGATGGATTGTTAATGCTGCAAGTGCCTTTAATATGAGAAAACCCGCATCTGATATATGAGGGATTCTATTTCTTTTGGTTGATTTAGTACAATTCACTTTTTCCATTACTGATCATATGTAAACATAGTATAAAATGAAGTCTTCTGAAAGCGTCTGTTTGTTTTGAACCACAAAAACACTTGACACAGTGAACGGATATTGGAGATATTTACACCATTTCGAAGAGCATTTATTGGGGAAAATTTAATGCATTAAAGTCATATCGAAATAAAGAAGGGAGTTTTATAAAACTTGCATGAAAACCTCGAACTGCGCATGTGCAAATAGCAAGAGTTGTGGTATGCATGTGCGATGCGTTTCTTTGTTTGCGTCTGATTTCAAACAGCGATTCAATTCTCATGATGTCCAGAAGAAGGGGAATTCAACATTGGACGGGACACATTGAAGGCCGAAAATCTTCGTTTGTTGAGGGATGGGGGAAATGAAGAGGAAAGAAGCGTTCGGTGAGCAAATGTCCACACTCAGGGAAGGGCAGTCTTCAAATGAGCGAAATGAGCGTCTATCTTGAAACCGCGCTGCGACCGAATGGTGGAGACGGAATGGGGAGCGAAAGCATCGCCCATCTGCTGACGGTGAAAGACATTTCAATTGGAGACAGAGGAGAAGTGAAAAAGAAATATACATTGTAAAATAACTTCCCTATTGTATGTTTTCAGTGGATTGTTTCGTCTACGGACGTATCCTATAATGTACATATATTTACTTTTTAAACAATCTGAATATTTCTGAATGTGCTCTATAAAAATTGTTTTGTGTCTGTTTTTGATCACTTCTAAACACATTTTTATGTTTACTTGATGTTGCGTAACATGCCCCTATCGGGTGGAGGCTAGAGCCTTAGTTTGAAACTATTTTTTTTTTCTTGGATGCTATACCATGAAGGAATTAATTGCTTAATTTGTGTACCACCCTCTAAAATACGAACATCCGACATGATTTTTTCTCTTTGCGAACTCATAGCCAGGCATCGAAAAGTGGTACAAGTCAGCATTCATGTGGTTTCATATCTTTCAGACTTCTTCTGATAAAATGCTGAAATTTTGTACATGACATTATTAGAGGATGGGACACTGGTTTTATTTTTTTTTTTGTACGGGGTCCATATAGAAGTTAAAATTTTGTATTTTTTTTTAAATTAATCCCCAGAAAATTTTAATCGATTTAGTAACATTTTGAACCATATTTTAGGCAACTTTGTAACTCATAGTCTGTGCCTACTATCAATATTTAAAGAATAAAAGCCACGGTCAAATTTATCGCAAATCGATGTATGATACAAAATTTATTTTCTTTTTTCCCCTTTTCGGAGGTTTCTTTGTTGAATTCAGATGTATCGACCGTTATGGTTCATATTTTCAATAAATATTTCCATTTTTGTTTGAGCATTTTGTTTCTGAGTATTGAGAACCAACAGGACACTTTTTACTAAATTATGAGATCGGGAAATGCTTCGATTTATTATTATTATTTTCCATAATTGTAAAATTCGTGTATAAAGCAAAATACTTTAAAATATATTAAACTTATGGAATTAATTCAAAATTGTTGTTTCACACGTAATGCAAGTACATGTTTGTCTATATTTAGCATTTTCTTCCGAAACATATCATAAAATATTTTTTAAACAATAAAATGCATCATTTTTCTTATAACATTTGATGTGCCGTTTGTTTAAAAAACCCAAGATTATCACTATTTTATCCTGCAGAAGGGATACGCAGTGATTAATAAAAGAGCATTTCCACAAATTTTTGGTGATATTTTATCTTTTGATACCACAGATGCGTTTTTAGCAATCCTCTTCCCTGCTGTCTTTTCGACTTGAACGTTTGAAATTCGGAATTCGTTCATTTGTTCTCAGCTCGACATGACGATCTTGCGGTCTCTCAGCTGTTTCTGCATTCCATAGATCATCGGGATTCGAAGTCTGACCGAACAAATTGTAAATGTCCCCACTCACAACATTCGGATGGGATTCGGTTAAAGGGAGTTAAGAATATGTGAAACCTCTACACCAGGGATGGCGAACCAGTGGCACGCGACACACTATTTTGGGCGCACCGCCGACCAAAACGGTTTGCAAAGCGGCTTACATGTGACTTCATTTGATAAGCAGAATTTGTCCTAATTCAACTGGTTGAGAAATTGAAGCTTTAACGGATCGATTCTTTTTCAACGTAGATTCAAAAATGTGTTGAGACAGTTAAAAAGTTGGAATGGATTGCGACAGAAAGGTGAACCATCAAAATAAGTAAAAATGCTAGGAATGAAAGTTCGGAAATACACAATTTGATTCCAGGCATATTTCACTGTTTGAAGAAGTTGGGCTCATGTTATTTTAACTATATTTTCATCTACTCTACGAATGCCTTATTTTCAGAGATGAATGTCATTAAAGCCTTGCTCAGAAAACGTTTGGCAGAAAACCCATACAGCGTACGTTCAGAACATTCTTGCATTCCCAATACGAGTTATTTCTCCTCTCATCTGCAACAACAGAAGTCATGCCAATGTTACTTTCATATGAATTTTTTCCTAACTAAAACCTTTACTACTTATACAGTGCGAAATGTATTTTTCCGTAGTAAATAAAGAGTTTCGAGATGTTATTACTTAGTTTTATTATGTTCCTAATAATCACAGGTCAAAATTATTGGACGACACGTCTACACCTCGCTAGACCTTTTTTTTAAAAAAAAAATGGCAAGTGAATCCATAAAGATCCCCTGCTCTAAACATTTACAAAATTCATTCATTTCCTTGTTTTACGCTTTAAATGCATACAATTTGTTTATGCAGCATAGAAACATTCAGCGGTAACATCACTGTATTACATGAAGAAAATCATCCCACTTACAGATGATTTTTTTTTACTTTGGTTGGCAGAATAAAGTGAGTGAAATTTTGCTGGCACTGAGTAATTTCTATTTATTTTGTTACATTGCCGAATTTGGTTTAAACTAGCCGCTTTTGGCGACCAGCCGGTTCGTTATTCTTAATACTCTTTAAAATAAACAGTTAAATACTTTATGTAACGGCTTTGCCAATTAAATCCTTTGTGTGATTTGTAATTGTGAATTTAATACTTTAGGTAATTTGTCTTTTTAAAGCTACTTCACCAAAATGTTTCTGAGGTTCATATTTTGATTATCAAATAATTCATTAATGCAGTTATAAAGGCCTTCAGCGCGTAATGTACTATATGCCTCAAATTAGCTGTCGATTCTCGCAAAATTGCAACTTTAAATTAAAGTGGAAATGATTAAACTGCAAATTGATATAAATTTTTTTAAACCAAAACTAAGATTTTTTTTCTAAGTAAAAGAGAACCCTTATGTGTACTACTGAGTAATTGCAATAATTTATGTCATATTTCAAGAATTATTCAACAGAAATTACTTAGATTCAACATAAAATTCAGGTTTTATTTTACTTTATATATATATATATATATATAACTGATTAATGATATTGTTAAAGCCACAAATTTTTTTTCTTTTTAGAAAAAACATATTTTACATTTATTTCGTTCATACAGACAGGTGACGAAAACTACATTTTTATACGTTTTTTTCAGTAATTATTTATTCTTTAATATGAATTTTTATGAATATGATGACAATCAGATTGATAAAAAAAATTCGTTATTAAGAATAGGATCTTAATATTAAGAATAGAAGCTTAAGTTATATGTTAAAACATTGAAATCTAATTTTTTAAATCTTTAGCTTGATGTAAAAAGCATGTTTGTGCGATAATATTTTCGGAAGTTATAGCTGAAAAATGTTGAAATTTCGCTTAAATTTTAATTAATTCAAACTCTAATTGAAAATTCGAAAAAAGCGCTTCGAGGTGTACATGCCCGACCTCCAAGGTATACATGTACCAAATTTGGAAGCTGAAGGCTCAACGGTCTGGCCTGTAGAGAGCCAACACACTCACACACATTGAGCTTTATAATAAGTATAGATTACATAAAAATATGTCCGCTGGTTTCAGTGGATATTCCTACTATCATTTCACAATTAATATATTTTTTGGTGTGCAAATGGTACAAATTAGATTATTAGGTATCCTTGATTAAAATTTAGTGTCAGTAGTTCGGTTTATAGTGAAAAAGAATTTTTTTACAGGTTCTTACACACAGATCGGAGTTTTCTTGGCTTCAATATTAAGATTAAATTTGTAAAATTTCTAATGATTGATTTTTTCCCATTATATAGTGTTTACTTTTTGGATTTTTAAATGAATGGGAGCATACACAAAATTTTCTTGAGAAACATTACCTACTGTTCGACAACGGATTGTGAACCCTCCGCGCTTTTGCGCCTGCGCCAAGGTAGATTCAGTTCGTCAAAAAAGGGTTAAAGGGAAAGACGAAAGGAGATGTTTACATTTCACAATGTAGACTCGCTGTTTTACGAGACGCGTACGTGACAGATAATTAGTATTACAGAATGAAAAAAGGTACCAATGCACAGTAAAATATTTATGTAGGCATAAACATTAAATATGACGACTAAATAAAAAAAATTTCGTTCTTAAAATTTGGTAATTACTTTTTTGCAATATAATTATGATCTTTTTTATATTAAAATACTTCTTTTTTTGTATATTATTGAATATTTTTGGCATACACGTGAAAAAATTGAATTAAAAAATATGTAATGGGTAAAATCCAAGATCAAATGTGAATACTGGAAAAGTGCTCATCGTTCCGCGTTTCACCCCTTCATGAGATGGAATCGCCGAAATGAGATGTGATACAAACTCCGTTGACATACCGTGCCATTGTAGTGTTACTTTTATAAATAAGACATGAGAATGTGACTTATAAACATGTATTTGTTTATTTCTGAAAATACATTCAAGTGGTACTGCAAGATCTACATTTGGCTAAACAAATAAAAGTCATCACAAGTAAGTTCACACCACATCACAGTCGCAGACACGGAACAAATAAATAGAGCAGAAATCGATGCCTTCGTCTCACAGTTCCCCTCCCCCTTTTTCCTTTCATTTAGAATCATAAGAATGACCCTTCATATCAAACCACAACAAAATTTTTATGCATTAAAGTATCACACACACACACTTCAACTTAGAAAGAAATCTATGACGGCACAAAGATAACAGAAACAAAACATATAAACATTAGTTCAAAACGCTTAGCTTACCTATAAAGTGCACGATTCAGAGAAAGAGATTCGCCATAGAAGCATTTAAGCGGAAGCCAAATACGAGCCAATACAATAAATAAGGCATTACAGCACACGTACAGTGAGCGCACAATCAACAAACATTACACAGCACATATATAAATGACAGACATTTTCTTAAAAAATACTGATAGCTAGCATTTCGTGGAAAACTTGTAGAGTTTTCCTTCACACAGAAGGCTTTACAAAAGAAAACATACAACACAACGCTTTAAGTTGAACGATGCAAAAGCAAGCATCTGCACCCACATAGCGAAAAAGCTCCCCTCACTGAAACAAAACACGAAAGCAGGTTTAAATAAATGGACGAAAAACATACGCGAGATTCATTATTGCACGTTGACCACATACAAAACTTAAAAAGTTCCGTTTCTAAAATTGCTAAGTTTTATTTAACATTTCTTGCTGTAGAACCACTGTTGTTAGGGGAAACTAGGGGGGTTTCTTCGGGGATGTAAGAAAAACGAACATTGAGTAATAAATACGAGAACGAACAGCAGTCGGAGCAAGACCCGCTTGGTCCGAGTGGAGACACAAATTACAAGATGAAAAGTCCCTGCCGTCGAGGCTTCGGAAATGACGTCACAGAAGAACGGAACTGGAACATGGAACCTTCCAAAGTGTAGTTTAAGCCGTGCTTCAAACCCTCATGGCTCAAGACGGTAAACATCCTACAAAAAAAGAGAAAAATATATTAGATATCCAACATATTAAAGACTTGACAATACGAATTTACTTAACTTCCTAACTAAATGACGAATTTAATATCTTCCTCATTGGAATATTTAGTATTATTTCAATTCCTTTAATAACAATACGTTTAGAGTGGCTTTTTTCATTTTCAATTATTTAACACTTTTCACTTAATTGCCTTTATTTACTGACGGTACTTGAAAGTACCATTCAAATCTAACTTGCATCCTTACTCTATGACTATTTTTGCTGATGGTATTCTAAAGAACACGGAAAATGACACCCAAATAACGTGAAGTGAATAGAAGCTAAAAGTAGGAATTAAAAATATTTAATGAATAATTAAAATATTTTTACATTTTCTTTCTTGCTTTCCCTGGGATTATTCTGCAAAGGAAACTAAACGACTGGTGAGAAAATGAGGTTGAAAAATGGATGGCAACATCGTTCGGTGAATAAAGGGTTAAAAATTAAAAATTCGATCATTGTATGAACATCTAAGACACGTCGTTGTATGCGAAGTGGTTAAACTGTGAGACACAGAGTACGAAATATCGCTACTGTTTTCCGTTAAGACGCTCGCAATTTCGAACATATGTGAAAAAATGAAACAAAACTAAACGATTGCGAATTCAAAGCATCATCTTTTGACAGAAAAAAAACAAAGAATTTCTTGTATTTTAATCCGTGGTGTTATTTTCATTCTTTCGATCTCATGCTTCCTTGCTGTAATTGTTTCGTTGTCACATAGAAAGACTCTTTGTCACCGAGTTGCAGAGCATGAAATCTTAAAACGAGAGCCAGATTGAAAACCAGATTAAACGAGAGCCAGCTTTTTGAGAGCCAGATTGAAAAGGAACAAAATGCCCATTCTATTTTTTATGTAATTAAACTAACAATTAACTTAAAAATTAATCTAAGGATTATATCTACAATTATATCTTTGGGCCGTGGTGGCCTGATGGTAAGGTCTCTCTCCGCTTTGGAACCGGAGAATTTCAGGTTTGAGATTCGATTCCACTGAAGAACCATCGTGTAAGGGGGTCTGTTGCAAGTGAAATATGTGTGACCAAACGTCCTCTCGCTGGTATGGAGAGGGGGGGTGCCAGCTGAGGTGTCGGTTCGAAATGACGAGGTCCGTCCCCAATAGCCCTAGTGTTGCTTCAAAACGAGAGGTTAATATAACTTAACTAAACTATGTCTACGTTTTTTTTTTCAGATTATGTCTAAAGTTATCCATTCTTATCTTTTCTCTTCAGCTATGCACTTTCCGTTCTCTCGCACGGTTGCATAGTAAGAGACTAGAGGAGAAGCTATTCGTAAGGTGATTAGAGATAAGCTCACTAAAGTGAGTAAAAAATTCTTGCACAGTGGAACGGCATATGTATATGTTTGTAAGCAGGGAAAGAAGAAAAAGCTCACTAAGAAGTCATTAATGCTCACTAAGAAGTTGCGATTTTAATTTTAACTGATGAAAAAAATTTAAATCTGCTTATAATTTTCACTATAATTAGTTTTAAATTAAAGGCGATTAAGGGAAAAAAAAGTGTAAAGAAAGTTATAGTTTCACAGATGGTATATGTCCAAAAAAAAGAATAACTTTCGATTTTATATCAATAAGAGGATGGTATCAATCAATAAGAAGATGCCATCCATTGATAATCCAAATTACAACTGGACATGGGAGATTTCCTGCCTGTTTCCAAAGATTTAGAAGAACGCAGGAAAACAAATGCATTTGTGGAAAAATGGGTACGGTTTACCACTATTTAACGGAATGTATGGAGATATCAGAGTGAAGGAAGGACTTGAAGATTGTCAATAATGATTTAAGTACAGTACCGATGGTACCGGGTCATCTCAAAACCCAGAAGGATATGATGTCAAAGATGGACAGTTTCATTCCAACTGTTTGAGAGTGTGCAGGTGGGGAGAAAGACAGCCCTTAACTACCCAGAAAGGAATGATAGTTTGACAGATCGGTCAATGTAAAGTTGGATATTACTTATTCAGTAGTCGACCCCAACACATCTTGTCGATACTGCTACGCTCAGTGGTGGCGTGGTGGTCGGCTGTATACAAAAAGTGCAAAGAATGTTCTAGAAAATCGTTTGCATCAAAATACGAAATTTTAAACGATGTTATGATTTTTTTTTTTTGGTTGCTTTAGATGCATTTTTGAATGCAGAAATTTTTAGTGGTTAAGTCATTTGTTCTTTGAACATGGTTGAATAGAAAATCGCCAGCTTAGAGGTGGCGTGTCTTCCCCGTGTTTTAGGCGTCCCGGTTCGGGAATTGTTGTTATTCTGTGTTCTATCTGGAAGTAGTGTGAATGTGCCCCCCTGTAAAAAAGGGGGTTGAGCAAGGGAATGTGAAGCATGAAGTGGCTAAGTCGTACTCTTGGTTCTAGTTGGTGCTGCCAAAAAAACAAGAGACGCTCATTTCAACTTAAAATCGCTGGCAGCGATCAGTGGGCTTGTCAATGACAAGTGCCATTGGAAGCGACAACAAACAGAAATTCTGAAAGAAGAATATAACAGAAAAAATTCGTCTCATTTTGAAGTGTAAAAATGCTATTACATTAACAGAAAAAATAAATTATGTTACGAAATAAAACTAATATGTATCGCGAGAATTTCTTCGGTAAAATGTTAAAATTACGTCACTTCAGATATTATGATACTAGACTAATTCAGGTATTTAATAATTCTTCAAATAATAAATTATTATTCTTTACTCCAAATGCTTTACGTTTTAACATCTTGTCATCGTTTATAAGAATTCTATATCAGTTTTTTCCAGTTCAATAAAATATTGACTTGAACCCGCGAACTAATGCGATCAGTCAGTGCAAGCCATCTTCTTTTGGTCTCCTTTGACGGCCAAGAAAACCATTCACCCGCAGCAACTAGATTCCATTTCACGATCAAGGTCTCGAATGTGGGTCGCATCGATCTGACCCAGACACTTCCTGGTTGCGCAATTAATCGTCTCAGGTCCGGGTCATCCTGCCAATCAGAATCAAGTTCGGGACGTGCTTTGATTGCTTAAAGTTTCGATAGAAGAAGAGACGTCTCTATTTTTCTAGCCGTCTTGGAGCAGGTCTCAAAATAATCTCCTGCCGAAGATAATGAATGGAATCAGGAAGGGAGTGATGAGTCGTTTTGAGGTCATTTCATCCTGAATGTTATGCTACAGGATGTAGAGCAATGAATGTGACTCGGGAATGTTACTTGGGATTGTCAGATACCTTAAATACATTTAACCGTATCTGTAAGTAAAGGTACGGTTAAATGTATTTAAGGTATCCTACTATATTCAAAGGAATATTTTGAAAAGTGGGATTTTTCAAAATAATGTAAAATCATGGTTTTTGAAGGAACTGTCAATTAGAGTACAAAATAATATAAATGCAAATATATATATATATATATTTGAAATTATAATATATTTTAAGGAATAGGAAAATGTATCGTAATTTTGAATGAAATTTAACCAAAACGGTTAGCACTAAAATTGCAAAGCAACAATCCTCTTTCTCTTTGTACATGATTTATAGAATATAATGATGAATGAAATGAACCCAAACCTAAGAAACATTTGGGGATGCGAAGAAGCCGTGGGTAAAAATATACGTATATATTTTCCTTTTTTCCCTAAATCCGCAACTTAATGCTTCTAAAAACATCTATAGATGAAAAAGTATATTTCACCAACAATAAAACTTTTGGTTCATTTCAATGCCCATACTTTTTAAAACGCACGCTGAAATTTTAATGTAAATAACTCTATTAGTTTTTGAGATATCACGCTAACGGCATTTTTTTTTTTTTTTGAAAATTAATGTTTTGGGAAGATTTTAGTTAAAGACAAATTTAAGTTGAAGAAAAGACTTAATAAAAAGATAACAGAAAACTTAAGACAGATAACAACCTCAAGACTGATTGATCACCTGTAGTCTTGTAGTCGTGTTATCTGGCTACGAAAAGTTTAAGATCGCAAGTTCCTGCCTAGCGTCCGCCAGTAGTAACACGTTTATAGAAACTCGCTTCGATGAAACGTTACATTTCGTCTATACGTAGCGGCGTCATTGGGGCCCTGATAAATATTTAGGATATAGCTCAATTTCTTTGCACCTAAAGGCCTTATCACACGGCGAAATATCATCGGCAAACGACGACGAAAGCAACGTCACTATCAAAATTTCCCATGATTGGTTGAATTTCTTTTGCGGAAACTATTTCCGTCCCTATCATCGGCATTTTCAAGGTGGTTAGAAAAAGTGGACGATGACGAAACACTTGCTTGACCGGTTCTCAGGGTAAAAGCTGAAAACTGCTGAAGGTATTTCGCCTTGTGATAAGACCTTAAAGTGCAGAAGTGGGTGTGACCAGCGCTGTCGAGACAGTGAGGAGGCAGTAGTTACCTTCTTCCGGCGCTGTCTCCTAGTACTTCTTCTCCACGGCGTCCAGGGCCTTGATGAACTTCTCCAGGATGTCGGTGACGCCCTCGAGGAAGGCGGGGCTCACGCTGGGCAGGCCCCTCTTCTGGCTCTCTCGGAAGAAGGCCCCGCCCAGCAGAGGCACCAGCATGGCGCCCAGACCGACCACCATGAGGAGGGGGAGGGCAGTGGAGAGCATGGAGGAGCCTGACAGACCACCCAGCCCGCTCAGGATGCTGCTCAGTCCTCCACCGCCGCCTGGAAGAAATAATACACATTAACAAACGTATGCATTGTTACGAGTGCGTCATTCATAACTATGTATGTACAAAGCTTTAACGCAATACGAGTTGCACAGTACTGGACGTGTTAAAGGCTTGTAGTGGAAGCTTTGCAAGCCAGATCACATCCTTAATGTAGGGTGATCACTTTAAGTCTGGTGGTCATGTTATCTGGCTACGAACCGTAAGATCGTGATATCGATCCTAGCTATCGCTAGATAGATACATTGGTGATTTTGGACGATAAAAATAAATACGGAGCCTTCGTTTAGTTGTTGTAACGCTCTCTACCCGAAAAAAATTAAATAAAAAGGTGATAAATAATCAATTAATAAATTGAAAAAAGAGGCTATAAATAATCAGCCTATAAAAATAAACGAAGACGGTAAATAATGAGTGAAAATAAAATGAGTAAGACGCATTAAAAGAACTCAACAGCCAATCTCCACTAGACAACAACAAAATATCGCTCGTCTCACCTCTCACTGGAGGGGGAAGTATTGCGTCATGGCGTCCTTCCGCAACGGATCCAAAATAATGGGAATACTGTAAAGCACTGCTTTCGAATTTGTCCATTTATGCAGCATTATACTTTATTTTCATTTAAGAGCATTTAAACTGATGAGTGCGTTAAATGGCCAACTGTTTGACTTTAATTCCGATTTAGCCCACACTATTTAGCCATTCAAAAGGGGTCGATGTGGTCCAGCGAAAGGTGACCGGTGAGGTCGAGTTTAATGAGTTAATTGATTGAACTAAAGAAAAAATATAAATCCGTTTCTGAAGATTTAAAATTTTCACCTTTCCTTTTGTGATATTTTTAGTTAACGTAAACTTTACATAAAAAAAAATCGTTAGAACATTTGAATTTTTAGTACTACTTTGTGTAGTACTGAATTAAATTTCTTAAAGCATTCTTTTTGTTAAATTTTAATAAATGAACTTTTTTATACCATTACATTTCAAGGCTCCTATTCTTTAGTCATGGTCTATAGATTTTAATTAAGGTGGACAATTAGATAATCCATGCTCCAATGGATCCTTTACAGTTCAAAACGAATTCCAAATTCGAACGCTGCTCAATAAAACAATGCAAACGAAGAAACGCTGAAGCTTGAGCGAAATTCCATTCCATTCTCAACAACGCCTTCCAGATTCCCTTCATCGGTTCAACTGTCTTCTGCAGTTTCCGAACCAATGCATTCCAACCGAGTCATTCGACGTGATTGCTCCGAGCTTCACGAAACATTTTTAAAATGCCTTCTGTATGAGGAGTATTTCGGTTCAATGCGAAAGCAACAGAGCGCGCAGTGCCAATAAAGATCTCAAAGTTCATAAAAATTCTCTAAAGGTATTTTAGCTATTAAAAAGTATCATTGTTCACATTCTAAGAGGGATAAGCGTTTGAAACATTTCAGTTGCTACAGTAACAAATGATTTACAATTTATGCACTTCATATTGACAATTAGATGAGAAATAGCGGAAATAGTCGCATGCCTGACTGTTTATTTGTACACGTTGATAAGTCTTACCTTCTCAAAGGAGCTTCAGCATCTGCTGTAACATCATTTGAACATTTATTCTATACTGCATAAAAATGCTAAGGAATCAATATTTATCGTTAATTTTTCTATTTTGTTATTAATCTCTCAGTTCTAAATTAATTTTAGTATTACCATGTTTTTTTAGATCTCAAAGTGAAGGAAAAACCTGAAGATTGTAAATAAAGATTGAAGTACACTACTGATGGTAGCAGGTCATCTCAAAAC
This sequence comes from Argiope trifasciata, assembly GCA_026543055.1. Lineage (NCBI taxonomy): Eukaryota > Metazoa > Arthropoda > Arachnida > Araneae > Araneidae > Argiope > Argiope trifasciata. The sequence continues at coordinate 642,491 of JAPMOQ010002089.1, read as the reverse complement.
CCTGAAAGATATGATGTCAGAGATGAACTGTTTCTTTCCAACTGCTTGAGAGTGTGCAGGCGGTGAGAAAGACAGCCATTAACCACCCCGAAAGGAAGGAGAGTTGGACGGATCGGCCCATGTAAGGTTGGACAATACTTATTCAGCAGTCGACCATCACAAATCCTGTCGATACTGCTGCGTTCAATGGTGGCGGGGTCGTCGGCTGTATACGAGAAGAAGTATTAACACGTTGCCTGCCAACTACGAGATAACTCGTAGATTGCGTTCTTCTACGAGTCATCTCGTTCTGTGTTTGCTTGCCACTTTCGTGCAAAATGGATTAAAAAACGAACAAAAAATAGAATTATAAAAATGAGTTAAAATAAATGAGCATCCTTTTAAGCCAGATTTCTGAAACTTCCCCGGGCATTCAACGTGTCAACAAGAAAAATCGTTCAACTATTCTCTTCCCCAAAATTTTGTATCTTCTTTTAGGGTGTTTTTTTGTTTTGATGACAGAAAATAACAGGAAGCGTTAGAGAAATTATTACGCTTCAATCTAACTTTGGATCACTTCAGATGTGGAGACTTTGAACAAATACGCAAGTGCTATAAAAGATGTCTTTCGTAAGAGACAAACAGTAGGAGTGAGTAGACTTTGCTTCCAGTATTCAAATTCATAAAATGCTCTTTTTATTTAGAGAGAGAAAAAAAAAAAAATGTGTTCTCAAAATAACGGTCATTTTCAAGGTATTTATTCCAAATGTAACAATGTTCTACGGGTCTGTCGAATGTCTGACGATAATAAAAACTCAAATAATGAATTTATGATAAAGCAATCAAAGGAATTCATAAATAATTATTAAAATTTTCATATAAACATTTTTTCTTTAAAAAATTGGATTATTGAGGACTTTTTTTTATTTTGTTGGCAATTTGATATTTAACAACAATTATGAATATCTGATTGCATATTTTTTTCGAAAATAATTTTTTGAAATCGAAAAGCTTTTTATTTATTTCTTTAAACATGTCGAAATAATCTATTTCAGGTTTTGCATATTTCAAGTAACGCTTCAATAAGACAGTATTTGAATATTGTGCGATAAAATGCGTTACACTCCCAGTTGCATTGAATTGTATTGAAAGAAGGCTTGAAAAGGGGTTGCCTTTTTTGATACCATATGAGAAAGAAAAAAATTGCATCCCATGTATTTGAAACCTTTACCTCGTCCACCCGTTAGTGTGGTGTGGAGAGGGGGAAGCATCTCAAGTGTCGTCCTCGTCCTCTGATCGCGATTCAAAATGTCGAGGTTGTTTCAGTAATAGCCCTAATGTTACTTCAAAACGGGAGACGTTAACATAACCAAACTAAAATAAACTAACTTGAAATCTGTGCCTTATAGTAGGCATTCAATCACAAAATTGAAGTGTATTGCCCTTCAATTTTGTGGGATCGCTGCCTAGGGGTCGCTGAAATCAGGTGTAGATAACGTGGGCCCTGGTAGTCTTGTGGTAAGGTCTCGGTTGTAAGCCGTAAGTTTTCAGGTTTGAGACCCGATTCCAGCAAAGAGTCGACATTTAAGGGGATCTGTTGAACGTTAAATCCATCGAGCCAAACGTTCTCCCGCTGGTTATGGTTGGTAAGGTTGGTGCCCGTTCATCTCGTCCTCGTCATCTGACCACAGTTCAAAATAACGAGGTCCATCCCAAAATAGCCCTGGTGTTGTTTTGCAACGGGACGTTAATATAAACGAAACCAAACTAACTAGATGCCGAGTGAATGCACCTCGCTCTGTGCACTGCAAAAGAAAAATTAAAAAGTAGCATGTGAGATGCGTTTTGCACGTACCGAGTCCTCCTCCGAACCCTCCGAGTCCGCTGAGTGCGCCCCCGAGCCCGGACTGCCGGGTCACCGGGCTGGGGATGAGGTAGGCGGGGGAGTGGTGCTGCTGCTGCTGTTGGCCGTGCTGTTGGGACTGTGAGGAGGAGTGCTGGCCGGCAGCGGAGTGGAGGAGCATCAGGCAGGCGGCCACCAGGAGGTTTGCAGTACGGCCCATCTCGACGAGTTTAACCTGGAAAAGCAGTTTGGATGCAATCAGTGGGGGAATTCTCGTCCATGAAGGGAACATGAAAATGGTGAGGATCGAATCAATGCATACATTTCGTTGCCCAGATCTATACGAATACGATCTGACTATACGAATTTAACCTGAAAAGCGGTTTGAATGGAATCAGTTTGTAAATTCTCGTTAATGGAGTGAAAATGAAATTGGTGTGAATCGATTAAAAGTGGTTTAAAACAGTTCGTATAGATCTGTGCAAAAAAAATCAATGCATGAATTTTTATTTTGCCCAGATCTATACGAATCCAAAGGAATACTGTCTAGACGAATTTAGCCTGAATAAATGTCTAAATGGAATTAGTTTATAAATTATCTTCAATGAATTGTAAAGAAATGGGTGAGAATCGAATAAAGGCATGAATTTTCTTTGCGAGGATCTATACGAATGTGATATATCTATATGAATTTATCCTGAAAAACTGTTTAAGCAGAATTGGTTAACAAATTCTCGTCAATGAAGTGAAAATGAAATTGGTGAGAATCGAATAAAAGCGATTTAAAGAATGTTTAATGCAGGATTTTTTTTTCTTTTCTTTTTGCAATGATCTATACGAATTCAAAGGAATACGATATGTCTAGACGAATTTAAACTGAAAAGTAGTTGAATGGACTTAGTCATAAATTCATGTCAATGAAGAGAAAATGAAATTGGTGAGAAGCGAATGAAAGCTACTTAAGCAATAGTTAATGCAGGATTTTTTTTTTTTTTTTTTTTTTTTTTTTGCACAGGTTCATACAAATACGATTTGTCTATGTGAATTTAACCAGCAAACACTTTATAAATTCTCGTCAGTGAAGTGAAAAGAAATTGGTGAAAATCGAATAAATGCATGATTTTTTTTTATTATTATTTTTGCACTGATTTATACGAATACGTTCTATCTATAAAAATTTAACCTGAAAAACAGTTTAAATGGAATCGGTTTATTAATTTTCGTCAATAAAGTGAAAAGAAATTGGTGAGAATCAAATAAAAGTGATTTAAAGAAATATTCAATGAATGAACTTTTTTGCACAGATCTATACGAATAAGATCTGTCCGTACAAATATAACCTGAAAAGCAGTTTCAATGGGATTGGCTTTCAAAGTTTCTTCAATGAAGTTAAAGGAAATTGGTGAGAATCCAATGAAAGCGATTTAAAGCCAATGCTAATATTCAATTTTTTTGAAAGGACCTCTGCGAATCTAAAGGAATACGATCTATTTCGACGAATTTAAGCTGAAAAACTGTTTAAATGGAATTAGTTTATAAATTATCTTCAATGAAGGGACGAGAATTTGTAAAGTCACTGACATTAAAAATTATCGATAAACATGGTGAAATATAAAAGGACCTATTTTTAAGCTTAACACATATTAAAAAATATTTAATTCTTCTATTAAGCAAATTTTACTAAAAATATAGTTTCACATTTTGCGTAATACATTAATGATAAAAAAAAATAGAACAATTTTTAATTCAGAAATAAAATGTTCTTATTTAAACACCTTGCAGAGGACTTTTTCCCCGTGAATTTTACAGTCGAATGACAGAAGAATTCCATTTTTGTGAAACATAAATAATTATAATTGCCCAATTTATTCTCACATCTATGAATTAAACTTGTAGAAAAGTTTAGGCATTAATATAAAAATAGTAGAAATTTTTTAAGAGCTCTAATATAAAAATCAAAATTTGGAGTTTATTCTCACATATATGAATTAAACCTTGTAAAAACTTTTCAAACATTAATTCTCCATAGAATAACAATATCAAATGGCTGAATGAATATCACACAACTGGATATTTAATAGTTAGCCACAGATTTTAACTCCAAATTTAACTAAAATTCTAAATCCTAAATATAAAATGACATTTTTAAACATAGTGCATTTTTCACTTGATTTATAAAAACAATGAAAAATATACTATAAGAATTTTAATAAAGAATTTCTGAAACTACACTATTGCAATTCAGAAATAGCTGAATATATTCATTCAGTTTTCTATGTCATCAGAAATATTTTTTTAAAAATCCTTGATATATTTCTTTCCAAAGAAAACAATTTCCTAAAAACGCATTTCTTATGAATCCTCTCTTTATTTCAAGAGTAATTCAGAATAATCCGTAGCAGTTTCCAAATTCTTACAGCACACGATAAAATTGATTTAATGTTTTTCCACTCACCTGTTGGCAACAGTAGGGTAAAGAGCAGCTCTGGAACAGCTGATGATGTTCGGAGAACAGTCAAATTTGAAATGGCTGAGGGCGGGAACTGGCTCGTGCTTTTATAGCGGCCTACCTTCGCGCTGACCTTTGAGAGGAGGTCGCCGATCGGGATAAATAACATGGATGTCACCAAGATGCTCTCCTAGTTTACGCATCCAGCAGGTAACGGAAGACGTTCCCTTCCAGGCGATTGGATGGGAGGGAAGAGTGACGTAACGCGTGACGTCACCTCTAAGAACTTCGAGATCTGTTTCTCTGGGGCATGTTTACAAAAATGCCGTGCATGGTTGATCCTGATTCTTTTTTTTTTTAGCCCATTGGAATTTTGTGCCATTGCAGTGCAGTTATTATGTTCGTGAAGATGAAATAAAACAAAGAACAAAGTTACTTTCATGGGGGTATGCGAACTGTTACAGATGTGTTTAATGATCAATAAAATATCTCTTGGCACCATTCGAATTTCACTGCACAGAGGCATAAAAAACAATCGGGTTACTTTCGTGGTGCCATGTCGAACAATTGTCTGAGAAACAGAAATGGAGCTTCAGAATATGTATCTTTTTCGGGCTCACTATCAGCGGAAAATTTGATTCGTTTTGTAAGATTTTATTGAGCCTGAACTTGACATTTACCAAGAACTGGCTGGTAGCGGGGGGGTTACTGCCACCGAAAAAAGTAATATTAAGTGCAATCCATGATTTGGCAATGTTTTGTCGAAATGGGAAGAACGGTATGACAGTGCACAAAATACGAACAAACAAATATTCATTTTTTATGTATTAAATTTGTGTATTCTTTTAGAATCGTAAAACTTGGAGTTCAATCAGAACGGTCATGAAAGAAACTATTTGTTGTATCTCGTGATTCCTTTCAAATTCGTACGGAATTCTCAAGTTTAATATTAAAAAATGAGATTAAAGTAGTTTCTTTTAAAATGGGTTAAACTTGGAAAACATATTTATACCAAAAAAATCGTTCATATAGTTGAAAAGGTAATTTTTGGAAACTAAGATGGTGTAAAATTATTTGTACTTACAATATTTTTTATAGTTACTACGCAAAACGCTAAAATTTGTATTAAAATTTTTAAAACAACCAGTGTTGGTCACCCCAAAACCTTCTCGCATAATGTGTAACAAAGTTGTTACCTCTGTGAATGACTTGCCTGATATTTACGTACTATAGCTACACAATGTGAACCTTTTACTTGGATTCAACATTTCTGCAGAATCTATTGTATCCTCGGCGAGTTATTTAAAATCCATCCTTGGGAAATAGATGCGGTGGAGATTCGAATTTTTTTTTTTAAATTTAGATCAATGTGCTATGCCTCTAACCATCCCGTTTGTGTAAACAATACGCTGGCCAAGTTTCATCACAATCGGTTGAACCGTATAAGAAGGCATAAGTGACATACAGACAAACATTATTTTTTTCTTACACAGATCGACACAAGGAGCACGCAATAGAAAAGCACAGGAAACACTTGCTGCTTAGCAAAAACGTTTGTTGCATGAAAATGCGTCTCCCTTTCACATCACACCACACAAAAGGAATGAGATGTATATTCAGTATTTAGTTATTTATGGATATGTTATATGAAAAGATAATAAAACAGTTGCATTACGTTTAAGGTGCTTATTTTATTCGGAGAAGTACTCAAAATATTAAAGTAAAATGTATTCAATGTTCCATGTTTTATGAGTAAAGGAGTATAATTGAAATAATTATTTTTGTTAATATAATTAAATACTGGCGATACCTTTATAAATTTCAAAAACCTTTTTGAATTTAAAAGTAATTTGATTTTCAAACATATTTCCGTTGCTAATTAATTAAAATATGAATCCAGTTTTAAAGCATTTTTCAATGTCTGGGATTATAAAAAAAGCTAGTAGTGTATAAAATTACTTTTTCTCAAGACCTTTAGAGCTGTATTATTACTCTGATGCGAGATAGAATTTCAGGCACAGGAATAGTCAAAATATTCTTTCTGTATTTTTCTTTTCTTTTTATCATGGAAGAACATGATCACGTCCTCGTTAGGGGTTTTTGAATTATTGAAGGCAATGAATAATTGAAACTCGAAATCGCAAAAGCAACGAATAAAGGATAAATGGCAACATTCTTTTAATCACATATTTTTTTTTTACCTGTTTTTAATAGCATTACGTTATTTTTACGTATACTTCTTATAAAGAAAATGCGCTTTCAAAAGGTTGACATGCTTTCACCAATATTGCTTTAGGATTACGTATGACAGCAGATGCGTTTTTAAAAAGCTGAACTATGACTGTTATTTTCATGGAAAATAGCTATGATCATAGCTATTATTTTCATGGAAAGTAATTTTTTAGAAGGAAAATAAATAATTATTATCAAATAAACTTTACTCACGTTTAATAAAATTCCAAAGTGAGAAAACTGCAATATTTGACTCCTGTTCTAAGATTAATGATGATCTCAGAAATCAGCAGTTTGTTTACAAAAATATTGTTTTCATGAAAATTCTATATAAATTAATATGTATAGGAATGGTAAATTGTTAAATGTATAAAGAGAGAGAAATCTAGTAATTGTTTCGAACCGGTTTAAACTGGTCAGTGACTTAAATTAAGACAAATAATGACTTGCAAAATTATGTTCTGTTTAAATTTGCGGTCGTAAATTTATTTCAATTTTTTTAAAGCTTTGATACTTAAACTTGCGAACTATTCTTACACACTCCTTAATAATATTAATGCATTTGACAGAGATTTATTAACAAATAATTTTCCTTTCTTTTCATTTTAAGCGTGATTATTTTTATGTTATTTCATTTTTGTTTAAATGCGTTGAATATGAGTTACTTGGTATAAAAGAAAAGAATTTTCTTAATAGTTCAGATCTTGCCTAGTATTTTGTATTTCGATGGCAGTTGCAGTTTTAAGAATCTATGATTAACATCCAGATATTTTTTAAAAAAATTACATTAAAGTAAATCGTTTATAAAACTCGGAAAGCAGTCTTAAAGATTTTGATAATTTTGAATTTCTATTATTTTCATGAGGAAAAAATATTTTCTCTCAAGGGGCATTTAGGAATTTCTCATACATCTTTTTAAATGCAAAAGATTTTTTTGTCACGGCACAGCACGAAACCAGAGGGCGATGCAGGGCCTCTGATTAAAAGACGACACTATTGGAAAGTGGTTCCTTTCTTTTCTTAGGCAAACGTTATTACTTTCTAGTACGCCGAGAGAAAATATAGTAAAAAAAAGTCGAGATCTTAACGAACTTCCGTTTTCAAAACTCCTTGAGACACATTTTTGGAAATTAAGTTTCTCTATCTGTGAACTCAAAAAGGGATGAATTTGAAGGTTAAACGCATGTTACGCAACAGAAAACAAACATAAAAAGGTGTTTAGAAATCATCAAAAATAGGTACAGAAAATTTTTATAGAATACGTTCAGAAAAATATAGACTGTTAAAATGGTAATTATTTATCTTGGTCAACATATATATTAAACAAAATACTTCCTTAACGACGAAAGGAAAGTGTTGACGCAAAATCGGGCTGAATTTGTTAATCGCAGTTTGGCAACACTTGCTCGGTCACATCCACACGCGGTTTGATAAGATTTCGAGCGAACGCTTTTGAAAAATGAACGGACAACATTTTTTACAATGAGTATTAGTCGCACCGTATCAAATTTAAAACCAAATCGCCGAAAAAAAGAAATTATTTGTGTTTGCAAAGAACTTTCCTCAGGTTCCGTTTTTGAGTGTACTTTTTACCTTACATTTTTTTTATTTCTTTCATTTTTCAATCCTATTTTGGAATGGACTGAATTTGAATAAAGCTGCTTTCAAATATTTTTTTTTACTCTGTTTCTGTAGTATAGTTCCCAAATTTGAAAAATTGTTTAGTAAAGCACCATTTTTTTTTAATTCGTTTCTGCGGTGGATGTGTATAGCTCCTAAACGAGAAATTATTTGTGTTTATAAAAAACTTTTCCAAAGTTCAGTTTTCAAGTGCACTTTTTGCTTCACACTTTTTTACGTCTTTCATTGCTTTAATCACCTTCTGGAATGAACTATTTGAATGCTTTGTAGACTAAAAGTGGTGTTTAGTAAGTGGCGAACGAGCGAAGCGATCCGTGAGGAACTGCATTCGTAGATCCTGGGGATTGGCGAGACCCCCAGTAATATATAATCTATTGAGAAATCAAGGAAATTAAAAAATTAAATAAAATAAATTACCAAAATTCTACAAAAAAAAACATTATGATTAGGAGGGTTAAAAAGATATTTTTTAGTTCTAAAATGGAGCGCAATTCCTTATTGTGTGATATAATTATTAGAACTGATGACTTCAATCCCAAAAATGCTGATTAAATTTTAATTAGATAAAATTCAATTTTAAATTTTTAAAAAGGTCGCTCCGACGTTCTCACCTTCCAAGGTATGCATGCTCCTAATTTAGTCGTTGCAGGAGCTCCTAATTTAGTAGTTGACAAATATTTGTGTAAATGTGTGTGCCGACATTTACCTAGATATTTCAGTTCATTATAATATTATATTATCGAAGAAGGACTGAATATGCGTTGCAATGAACGCTTTCACCCAGATTTATTGAATGAATTTTACGGCATTCAAACTGTCTCTTGTGAAGCAAATTATTGAACCAATAATTTCGTAGAAGTTACGAATGCTGATATCTGAGAGTATTAAAAATGACAAACTAACCGATAGTATCTTTTTTTTTAAAAAAAGAAACCTTCCCCGGTTGAACTCGACGTAATGAGGCACCTTCTCTCCGGCCTCTTGCAGCAGGTCTCGGGTAATAAGTTCAAGGTGAGGCTCCCACAGTTCTTCGCCTCTCATTTTCGAATCGTTTGGGCCTCACTCAAACAAAAATATTTTTACGAACATTCTTTGTGCATAGTACGGGGAAAAAACCCTCGTGATTTCAGATGTAGTTCCTATTATTAAAAGAAATTCTAGTGCCAACGCATTTTTTTTTTTTCCTTTTTTCTTTACTGACAAACTGTTATATGGTGAAAAGGCATAATCGTTACGGAATACTTAAATAATTTTTTTATTAAATTCTAATTTTATATATATATCTTTTGCAAATATTAATTCATTAATTAAATTTAATTCAATTTTTATACTTAAAATAGAGTTTTAGTAGTATGAAAATGAAAATTGAAATGAACGAACTCAATCAGCAGAAAGCAAGGATTTCAGTATTTTTCGCGTGAAAGTGGAGAATGCGAGTTCAGTTCTTGGGAAAATGAATAATTTTTTTGATACTTAATAATTTGTTTGTTAATTATTTTATAAAAAAGTGACTAAAATAAAACTTCTTTTTCTGATCTAAGTAGGAATTGAATTAAAAAAAAACTTTTAATACTAATTTTTTTAAATAATGAAGTATCCATTGTGGTTATAATAATTTTTCAAGCCATTTTTTTTTCAGTTTATAATTTTGTTTATGGGGTTCAAATTTTATTGGCTTAAAAATGAATGACTTGAGAAGTGAATGTAATATCTATGCCTGTCGGGGATTTCTTGATATAAGTCGAGAATATTTGGTGAATAATAAATACTCAGATCTAATCATTTTTTCTTTTATAACAACCTTATAAAAAATGCCCAAATAATTTATTGGCATCTATCATTTTTTTTCTCCTTTTGAATTTTACATAAAATATGTTCCGTGTAATTCCTGCGCTGTAATCGCCAATATGTGTTTCTTTTGATATTGCTGCGATAGTAACAGGAATTTATTAAAATAATGAATATTTTTTAATATTTATTAAATATTTGCTTAAATAATATTTTTATATACATATCCTTTTTATTATTAATATGTTCAATTAAATATGTTTTTAACATAAAAATACTATAGGGGATGGTAATAAAAGAGTCTCCCTATTTGCGAATGAATATTGAATCAGTTAGAAATAGTTTTCGATGAAGTAGATTTCCCATTAAAACAATAAAACTTTCACTAAGGCCTCTGAAAATGGCCACTATTTGCTTAAATATACATTTGGATGAACATTTAACTATGTATTACAGAAAGATGTCATAAATACAAATGGAGGTTTCCATAAATATTATTAACTCACCACATGTAATAAACGCATTTTACTGACATTTCATTTCCATTGATTATATCTGCGAAAGCATTTTTTTATTTGTCATGAATCCTATTTCTCTGTCAAGGAAATCGCATGGGGGGATTTTTTTTTGAATAAAACTTCATTCTTATGTTGTGAAAAATGGCACATTACGAGCCCGCTGACAGATAATGTCGGCGTTTTAAGCCGAAACGAGAGCCTCTTGTTTTTTTAGTAGCGCCAACTAGGGCTAAGAGTACGACTGAGCTGCTTCAGGCTTCACATTCGCTCGCACAACCCCTTTTTACGGGGGGGGGCACATTCACACTACTCACAGATAGAACACATAGAAGAATAATCATGTCCGAACCGGGACGCCCAGAACACTAGGAAGGCACGTTACCTCTCTGCCAGGACGCAGGCTCATTCTTGTAAAATCTTAATGTAGAAAATAATATTCCGAAATATCTGTTTCATAGTACATCTGGCAACGGAGGAATGCGAAAGCAATTATAAATTTTATCTATCTAAAATTATACTAAATAAATAATAATTATTATTATTATTATTATTATTGTATAAATATATTTAAATGGCTGGATAAAAATAGAAACAGGAAGTCATTTTAAAGCAATTAAATATTCATTTATTTATCTTTAGCTGTTTGAACATTTCCAGATCTTTAGAATAATACCTTAAAAGCCTTATTTTAAACATTTTTCAACCACAAAAATAAAGTCACTTCCTATTAAAATTGTTCACGGCAGACGACTTTTAAGGGAAAGAAGGGATTAAATGTTTCTACGATGTGCTAAACCAAATCTCCAGAAAGGGATTAGAGGAATTTATTTTTGTCTCTCGAATAGCTGCTGAACCTTCAAGCATCGCAAAGGTGATTTTGGAACAAAAATATTCCAAACCTTCGAATGCCGCCACGCAAGTTCAAGGCCAGCGGAACTTCAAGGGGAAGGTAGGAGAACTGGGTCAGTGTGATCGGAACAAGTAGACGGAACCTCAACCGGATCGGAAGAATTCGAGCTGGCAGGGGGTTCTCTCAGGTGAGAATCATCGTTTTCAAGCACCGCATCACTTGGACCAAGTGGAGCGAATCCAGGTCGAGCAAACGATAAAGTTAGAACGTGAGCTCAATCGATTACTGTCAACCCCAATATTTCAAGATGAAAGCGCAGCGGAAAATAACTCAAAAGAAAAAGATGCGCAATCGTTGTTAGTCGGGACAGTGCGTCTGATGAAGCGTTTATCGAGAACGTTTCATTTGAATATCTGTATTCAAATGAAGACACTCAAATTTCGTTCAAAAACTGTCGGAATTATTATCGCAGCCTCGCATATTTCATTATTGTTTATGAATTCAAAGTAAATGAATGGAAAAAGA
>JAPMOQ010002089.1:589824-609851 GCA_026543055.1 Argiope trifasciata | reverse complement strand
TGGTCTTCCCAAAATTTTTCTCGCGTCATCTGTCATAAAGTTGTTGCCTCTGAGAATGACTTGCGTGACATTTGTGTTCAATAGTTATACAATATAAACCTTTCACTTGGAATTAGCATTCCTACAGAATCTATTGCCTTCTAGAAAAGCTATTTGGAGATTTTTCCTTGGTCAATAGGTGCTGTTGAGATCTGAATTTTTATTTTAGATAGCTGTATTATCCCTCTAACCGTCTCGTAGGTGTAAGCAATAAGCTGACCCAGTTTCACCGCCATCGGTTGAAAGATTTAGGAAGGCATCAGAGCCATGCTGGCAATCCTTTATTTTTACCAGCGGGTGACCGAGCTCCGCTCGGAGAAAACAGGTATCGAAGCTAACTCGAAGATTTAAATTTTCAATTGGGATTTATCAAAACAATACATGCCATAAGAAAATTTGTGAAACCATTGGTGAAAAGATAACCGGTTAAGCTTCGGCTTTTCATCGTCCACCAGCGATGTCATGTCTTGATGTTCCACTGGAAATCCCCATCTGCACTGGTCTCTTCCATGCTTGCTGACCATGCACGGAGCGCTTAAGTTCATATCACCACACGGGTTATGGATCATCCATTTCGAGATCAGTTCCGGATCATCTTCTGGAAACTTTATTAGTTCGCCATATTGGCTATAGATGGCAGCACATTACCGCTTGAAACCTATTAGCCAAAATGGCGAACTAATAAAGTTTAAAAAAATCCTATCTGTAACTCCGAACTGCTCGACCGTAGCGCTTCAAAACCGGCGCCAATCGATTCCTCGTGGCCAAAAACCCCAGACCCCCAAGTTTACCGGAGTTTATTAATTCTGGGGCTATTTTCGACTTGGCAACCATTCCTCGTATTATAGTATAAGATTTGCATAGATACATCGGAACTTCATAAAATTAGGGAGCATTTGCATGAGTTCTCTGAATTTGTCATTTATTAAAATTTTTCTTCATAGAATTAAAAACTGCACTCTTGACGAGTTTTGAAGCTGAAGCATAAGAAATTCGATGCTAAAACTGGCAGCTTCTTATTAACTCTTAGTTGTTTTGTAAAGAGAAAGATTGCACCTGAGGACAAACGCGGGATTCTGACTCTCCGATAGCTGTCCGAGTCACCTGTTTGGAAGACGTCTCGGAAGATTCTGAAGTAATTCCCCCCGAAGGCAGTTTGAGAAGAGCATTCTTTAGGAACTTCGGAAATAGATTTAGACAAAAACTGACATGTGATAATCAAGTTAAAGAAATGTTTTTGGAATTTTCTTTACCTCAAAAAAAGAACTTCAACTTAAAAACACACACACATTATTATGAACTTAGTATTCTTCATTTTTAATATTTGGGAATTCCACACACAAAAAAAATATGAAACTTAAACATATGAAATAATTAACTGATTTCAAAAAAATAAAGTTTTAATCTTTTTTGCTTTTTCATAAAGGAGATTAAATTCATGCAGGTATCACAGAGCCTTATTTTTCAAATAAAAATTTGATGGCTGCATTAAAAAAAGAAAAGAAATATGTCTAGCAATCCACGCTGCTTGTCCTCTCTATGTTGATAAAAAATTATCTCAGCTTTTTTTTTTCTCAAATTTAAAATGTCTCGGGTTTCTTTTTTATAGTAGTAAAGTTTTTTTAAATTTAATTTTAAACTTAAGCACTTTCCTTTTATCATGGGAGAACATGATGCTGTTTTCGTTAGGGTTTTTGAATAATTGAAGAAATAGTTGAAGTTCGAAATCGCGTAGGCAATGATTAAAGCATAAATGGCAATATTCATCCACATCTTTTAATCGCATGTATTTTTTTACATGCTTTTATCAGTATTGCATTATTGTTATATGTGTTTTTTTAAGCAGATGCATTTTTAAAATGTTGACGGATGGGTTATGACATCATGGCTGTTATTTTCATGGAATGCAATTTTTTTGAATAATATTAAATAACTTAATTTTTATAGTATATTAAAAAATTTCACTTGCGCATAATTACAGTTTTGATGAAAATATTTTCTGTGTTCCTAGTTGGAGAAATATCATGTCATTTATTCTCAAATGGGGAACACTGAATGATTTGACTCCTGATTTAAGATTAAATCCATTATGAAACTATTTTAGGATCTCAGAAACCGTAAAACATCACTTTATGTTTACAAAAATATTGGTTTCGTAAAAATTCTATGTAAATTAATATGTTTACGAATTTAATGGTAAATATTTTATTATTCGAAGATATCATATATACATATATATATATATAGGTGCAAATAGCAACATCTCCTTTAGCTGTCAAAAAAGCATAGGTTTATTCATTCTCAAGGAGTACTTAGTCATTCATTTCGGTGCTTTACTGCGCCATTTTTCTAGTTTTCTTCTGAAAAAAGTGTTTTTTCTTGGAAAATTTTAGATTCAGATTTCTTACACGCACAAAGACACACATAAAATTATTTTGATCTAGAGATTATGATAAATTGTTATGTTTCAGATATTCGAAATGTATATTTTTGTAAACAACATAAAGAAGACAAAACTCAACAATCTAAATGGATAAAATTTGTTTGCTACCTTTATAAAATTTAAGAACCTCGTATGAGATGATACTGTAAATATAATAAAATAAATGCATAGCATTTGTTTAATGGGAAAAAAAATGTAAGCTTTCCACAAAAAGTTTTCTAAAAAAAATTTTTTTTTATAGCAGTAGATTTAACATTGAATTTTTTTTTTTTTGCTTCCACAACAAAGAATTAAAATGTGGGCCGCAATCGCCTGGTTGGTCTCACAACCGAAAGGTAGAGAGTTCTGTCCTTGCCAAAGACAGCCGTGTTGGCTCATGGCGCGTTCATTAGGTCGTGACTGCAAAGTCCTTCAAGTTCCCATAGCAAATGATACCTCTAAATCGGAGATGAGTTGTTTTCTGATTTGGATTTGAATTCTGACTCGCGGATGGATGAATGTGTTCAACCCCACCCCCTAAAAAGGGTTGTGTCCTTTCACCTGAGCGGTGCTCGTTCACAACACGAAAGGCGCACACTTCTGCCTTCATTCGAAAGAGCTCCGCTTATTCAGGCTTGGTATGACCAAGTGGCATTAGACCGATCCGACACCCGAATTAAATGGTAAAACAAACACTGCTTACATGAAATTGAACAAATATATACCTTTAAGAAATCCAGAATTTCAAAGAAAGATACATTTAGTCTGTTTTTTTCTCTGACTTTCTTGCACACAGCGTACTTTTCTCTGTCTCACAAATCCAGAAAAAGATGTCGAGTCTTGGAGTAACTTCTCTTCAAAAAGCACGAGAGTCTTGCAAAACACATCGATCTTGCGGTTGCTTTTCTTTCTTGCGACATGTCGTTTTGTTACGCGAATCAAGGGAAGAAAAACATCGTTGAGCTCAGTTCGGCATCATAAGATGAATGCGAATGAATCGTTATCTGTTTTCGATGGGGAAATCCGAGAGATCGATCTTTGTTCCGGAACTGAAATGATCAATCAGAAGTCGATTTCCGAGGGGAACTTCGGTAAAAACATCGGGATTGCATCATGTGAGAATCCTGTTTTCATTAGAAGGATTTGAATAATTGGAGGCAACAAATAATCGAAGCCTGAAATAGCGTAGGCAATGAATAAAGCATAAAGGGTAAAATTCGTCATCATCTTTTAATCGCGCATAGTGTTTTCACCTGCTTTCACAAGCATTGCATTATTATTATGCACGCTTCTTTGACGACAGATGCGTTTTTAAAAGGCTGAATTATGAGTTAAATTATATTTTTATGGAAAATAATTTTTTAGGTTGAATTTAATAATTTAACATTTAGAATATGTTTCAAATAATATTTCACTTGTGTTTAATAACAGTTTCGATAAAAAGTATTTTCTCTTTCCCCCAGTGGAGAAATATCACTTCACTCGTTCTCAAGTGGGAAACATTGAAGCATTTCACTCCTGTTCTAAGACGAATTCATTATGGAACTGTTTTATGAGCTCAGAAATTTGAAAATGGCAGTTTGTCCTTACAAAAAAATACTGTTTTCATGAAAATTTCAAGTGAATGGATATGCTTAAGAATTTGATGGTCATTTAGAAATCGCAATGCAACGGCATCAACTTCTAAACGTGGCATTTCTTTTTGTGATACATTATGTTTTTTTGGTTAGGGGTTTTGAAGCTCCAAAATGCGCAGACAACAAATTGGAAATTTATCGCTTTTGAGGGATCAAATTTAATTTTTTACGGTTATTAGGTTATTATAAAATAATGCAGAATGTCACATTTAGCGATTTATCGTCAACTAAAGATAGAAATTGACTTTAAAATTATTAAATCTCTGAATTCTTAGGTATTGTCTTAGTGAATGTAAGTCATGAACCAGTTTTAAATGGCTTGAAACATCAAAGAGGCTATCAGACGATGCATGCGTCGAAAAACGTTGCATTTTTTTTCCATCTCATAATCAGTCAAGGTCCAAAATTTTGATTGCAGCAAGAAAAATTAAAAATGAAAGTTTAATAAAATTATCAATATATATCTATATATATATATACTACACAAAGAGAGAGAGAGAAGTCTCGTGACGGTTTCAAACTGATTAATGATTTAAATGAATGAAGACAAATAATGACTTAAAAATAATAATGTACTCGCATGATAACTTGAAATTTGCGACCTCAGATTTCTTTCTTAATTGTTTGTTTTTATTAATTTTTTTTTACCTTATGGCTCATATTCGACACCTGCATGAAGTTATTTACTGCAAAATGCATCTTTCTTGTTTTAATTATTTGAAAACAATTTTAAAAAAAAACAATTCAAAAGGTTAAAAAAATGCAAATACTACTATACATTTTTTTCTTAAGATAAAGAATAGTTTATTTAAATAATTTTATTTAATAAAAATATCAAAATAACTCATATTATTTATCATATTGAACATATTTGTATATAGGAAATTTAATTATTTATTTCATTTTCAAAGACGGTACAAACTTCACCGAAAAAATGCAATATTTTTTACCTTCTAAAGAGCTGATCTCATAAACTCTCTTTCGATTAACTAATGAAATTTGTTTCATAAGAAAAACCCTTTTAGCAGCGCATTCATTTTGATGAAACCTATTTTTTTCGTACTTGAAAGAAGCAGGAGAGGAAAAGTAATCAGGGTTTATTGTGTTTTGAGTGTAGGTTAAGTCAATATTTATTAAAAAGTACCTTTGAGAGCAGATTCCATCCTCTTCAAAAACAAAAACGAAATAACAGAACATACAGGAAAAAGTATGCATTTACAAACTAAGTGAAATGGACCGTTTGACACCCAAATGAGATTCAATATTTTAAGCAAAAAAAAAAATTAAATTACAAATGCTTTGATTTAATGAGAGGAAATTTCAGAGTAGAGTGAATGTATTTATTTGAAATAATAATAATAATAAAAAAAAACAGTCGAGAAAAATAAAAATGCAGGAAAGACCCTTACTGTTTCAAGATGATGTAATAATGTACAAAGTACACGATTTGGTAGATGTATTCTAAACTCTATAAGAAAATTCTTAAATTCTATTATAATTTCTATGCTACAAAATCTCATAAGTTTAGTCGTCATTGATGCAAAACAACGAAAGGACAGGCATCTCTTTGTAAAAATGTTTCAAAAGACGCACGCACATTCTCTGTAACGCACGATCACTTTAAATTGTATATAATAAGCGTATAATAATTTACATGTAAATTTTGTACATGTTTTAACTCATGATATTCCTATGCAATCGTGTTCCGTTCCGCAAAGCATGATAAAAAGAACTTCCGAGGAAAAAAATAATTGGAACCAAAGGAACGAACCCGACAAACGATGATCAACATTACAAGATGCGGATGCATCAGTCATAAAAAGGGAAAAGTTCCCTCCCCGCAAATTCCGATTTGAATACTTTTAAAAATTCAGTCATGAGTATTTAAAATCTGCGCCTAGAGCCAAATATTCATATTTACAAATCCTACAATAATTTTCGAAACGGACGGGTTTCCAGGGCGTAACTTCGTTTGTTTATAGAGAAAAGGTCAATCCATTCTCTGAAATTCTTTCTTATCCGTTTTGACAGTTTTTCATACATTATGAGCGTCTACAGCAATGAATATCTCTATGAATAAAAATGAATGTTCATCCGATGGCGATGAAACTGGGTCAGCTCATTGCTCACACCAACGGGATGGTTATAGGCGTAGTGCAAATATCAAAAATTAAGAAAAAAATCGGACCTCAACCGTATCTTTTTACCAAGAATTAATTTCCAAATAATTTGCCGAGGAGACAATAGATTCAGTAGAAATGATAAATCCAAGTGAAAGGTCAGTATTTTGCAGCTATAGTATGAAAGTGGATGCAAGCCATTCTCAGAGGTAACCACGTTATTGCAAATTATGCGAGAAAGATCTGGGGAGACCAACGTAGGTTTTTTTTTAATTTTTTAATTAAATTTTAGAGTTTTCGCAGTAACTATCAAAAATAGTGTTGTACAAATGATTTTGCACCATATTAGTTTTTAAAAAAATATCTTTTCTACTATATTAACAATTTTATGATATAAATATATTTTTTCTGTTTAATCTTCTTTAAAATAAAATAATTTAATCACATTTTTAACATTAAACTTGAGAATTCTGAACTCGTATGAAACGAATCACGAGATACAATACTTTCATTACCAATGTGAAAGAACACCAAGCTTTACGATCTTAAAAGAATACACAAATCTAATTCGTAAAAATGAATATTTGTTTGTAGGATAAAATAAATACCATTTATGCTTCATTATAACTATCATTCTTCCTTTCTGTCTGAATTAAAAGAGATAACTATTTCAAATTCCAAAATATATTTACAACATCATTTCTTTTGTGGCAGCAACGCGCAGGGTACCAGCCAGTTTTTAATAAAAGAACTGAATATAGAAAATGTGACATCTTTATGATTCTTTAATGTGTCAAGGAAATGAATGAAAAGAAAAAAATATCTTTATTTTTTTGAGTGAGCACTTTTTAAATTTATGCCATCATTTCTGTCATCTCGGAGTGGTAGTGTTTGCATCATCCATTTGTTTTAAATTGAAAAATAAAATTCATCAGCAATGGATCATTTCTTGTTTTAGAAATGCGTGATTTAAAAAGTATGTGTTCCAAATTAAAGTTACCCTATTCAGAGCTGCATACCGCCGTAACTATTCATCTGAAAATTCTAAAATTTTTCTACGCCTTAATAAAAGGACGGGAAAGATATTTTGCTAAAAAAAATAATAGTTCGATATGTAGTCACTAGAGGGCGTATTATCAACTATTTTATTATAGCTTGGAATTAATCCTCATCATGTTCGATATGATGGCCACCATTGTCATCTACCCTCTGAAATCTAAAAATGGCATGCTCAACAGTAGAGTGTAGTGTCTGCGTTGAAGTATTGAACACTTGGCGGCAAATACTGGCTTTAAGATCAGGCAACGTTCTCGGGCTGTCACGGCCAACCAGATCTTTCGAATATCCCCAGAGCCATAAATCGCATGGATTGAGGTCTGGGGATCGGACAGGCCAAGCATTATTGAAATAGTGGCTTAATTTTCTTCCGTAAAATGTGTTTTCAGAATATTTTTTACACAATTTGCAGTCCATCTTGCATAAAAAGCTTTCGGTCAAGACACTGGCTTGATTGTAGAGCCGGAACAACTGCATTCTCCAACATCGGTGCATATCGCTCTTTCGTGATAGTGCATGTCACTGCACCTGATGGAGTTTGTTCCTCGAAGAAGTACGGCTCCAGAATAAAAGAAGCATTAAATCCACAACATACCGTTACTTTCGGTGAATGTAACGGAATATCTGGTGTAGAGCGGGGATGTTTTGTATTCCAAATTCGGCAGTTATGCGTATTTACCGAGCAGTCTAAATGGAAATGAGCTTCATCGGACTACAAATTGTTCCAAGGCCCTTTAGAATCGAAAACACACCGAGCAAGAAACTGCAGTGAGAACGTTAATTGTGCGTCAAAATCTTGTGGATGCAGCTGATGAACAAGGGAGATTTTATATGGATAATATCGTAGGATATTTCTGCAGATCAAGTGCACAGAGGAACGTGGCCTATTCAACACTGTTACGACATGGTGAACACTACTGCTAGTCATGAAGTTTGATGTTTTGTCCTCTTCCACTTGAAGTGCAACCTCCTCAACGACTTTTGAAGGAACTGATTTTCTTCCTCTTCAAGTGCAACCTTCTCAAAGACTTCTGAAGGAACTGATTTTCTTCCTCTTCCTCTTGAAGTGCAACCTCCACAAAGACTTTTGAAGGAACTGATTTTCTTCCTCTTGAAGTGCAACCTCCTCAAAGACTTCTGAAGGAACTGATTTTCTTCCTCTTCCAGGACAAACACCCAACGATCCTGTTTCTTCAAATTTCGTTATCATTTTCTTTAATCTTTGAGACGTCATTGGACCTGCCCGAAGATCCTTCAATGTCCGAAATTTCCTTAAGGCTGCTGGTGCTGAATCGTGATTTTGATAAAACAGTTTCGACTAATAAAGCGCGAGATTGCAAACCTAAAGTCATTTTGAGTAGCGAACACACTCGCATGACGTTTTCAAAGAATGCATTCCCTTTTATACTGGCTAGCTGTTAAGTGACGTCGCAACATTTGCATATGCTGTAGTTTCAAATGTTTGGTCAATTGGTTGGTTGAATTGTTGTTGTTGTGTCCGTGTTTTTCACGGAAAGGGGGTGCAGTAGCTTTTGAGGGTAAAGACCCCTGAGCACCCAGAGGGCAGAAGTCTGAATTGAAGCTCACACACACGACATAACCCTTTTTAGGGGGTGGTCGAATTCATTCATACACTCATTCATCCATTAGCATGTCGGAATTTAGATCCAAATCAGAGACCGACTCATCCCTGATTCAGTACCCCCAGAGGCATCGTTTTGTTATGGGAACTTGGAGGACTTTGCAGTCTCGACATATTTAACGTGCCCCAACTGCCATTAGCCAACACGGCGGTCTTTGGCCAAGACGAGGACAGAACCCGCGACCTTTCGGTTATGAGACTGACACTCTACCAACCAGGCTACCTCGGCCTTGGTTGGTTGGATTAATTTTACTCATTGATTATTGATAGCCATTTTTTAAATCGAATGATTATTTATCGCTACTTTTTATTTATTTATTATTCTGGTAGAAGGCGCCACAAGAACTGCATGGAGGTTGCATATTTATTTTCGTCTTCCTAGGTTACCAATGTTGCTATTTGGCGATAGCTAGGCTCGAACTCGGGACCTTACGGTTCGGTAGCCAGACGACATGACCCCAAGACTCAAAGCGATCACTCAGTCTTGAGGATGTGATCTGGCTTCCACTACAATCTCCTTTCACTTTTTTTAACCCCTTCCTTCTCGCTCAGGTGAAAATGACGGGATGAAATTTCTACCTCTATTTCTCGCGCCCGCGATATTTCCTGGCCGGCGTATTCAAAAATAATGCGCCAAAAATATTAAAACAATCTATTTCTTAAGCCCAGAATCATGTTTATTTCTCAAAATATACGCCAGATGCCCGTCCTAGACTATTTGTTATTTTTTTAGAGATAGTTCATTTATTTTAAACTAGATGTCCGCAGAAAGGAAACTCGGTACTGTTGTCCTGATTGTGATGTTGTCCTATGTATCTCATGCTTTAAAATTTATCACACATGAAAAAATGATTAGCATTTATTTACATTTTGTGTAAATGCAATAAAATTATGTTTGAATGCTTAAAACACATATTTTTTTTTAATTTTCTCTTTTTGTTGGAAAGCTAACATTCAGTCATAATAACCCTGAATGTTCGCTTTTCCAATTGTTTTTTAAATTTCAAGCTAAAAATGAACTATAAAATTAAAACTGAATGCAAATATTGTACATACACTCAGTTTTGTATAATTTTCTTGAATAAAAAATAGGCACTTTTATGACCCTTTTCTTCAAAATGATGCGACCGTTTTAGGGGTTAAAGGGTCATCTGCTGTATGAGCCCTCCAGTTTTCAACTTCTCAAGTGGAACTCGAGTCCATGAGAGCGGGCAAGATGAAATGTCGGAGGAAAACAGTTCCCAGCCAAGTCATTTGCTTAAGAGCCGCGACACCTCTGCCCTCCTGATTGGACGATAAATATTTGATCAGGTGTGTCTGAAAATGCCGTCGTCTTTTTAAAAACATTCTGACTGCTTTTCTTCTCTCCCTTTGCGAGGAAAACGTTCTGCGATGACTTCCTCCTGCCCGTTCAATGAAAGCGGGTAGCGCTCATTGGCCATCTCTTTACTTACAGCCTCATGAACATAAAGATGAATCGCTCTCGTCTAGGTTCAATGAAATGGCAATATTTACAACACGGATGGAAATGTAAACGAAAAGAGTTCCTCGAATGATTTCGGAGAAACAATTGTAAATTTTAATGAAATTTAGCAAAAACGGCTTACACAAAATGGCAATGCAGAAATCCTATTTTTATTTGCACACCATAGTATACAATGATGAATGAAATGAACCGACATCTGATAAACATTTTTAGGTGCAAAGAAATTATGGGTAAAAACAGACGTACATATGCATTTTTTCCATAAATTCACAACTTAACTTTTTAAAAAACATCTATAAATGAGAAAGTGTTTCACCCACAATAAAAACTCTGGTTCATTTCATTGCCCATATCATTTAAAACACGCGCTGAAATGTTTATGTAAATACCTCTATTAGTTTTTGAGATATCTTGTGAACGGTGGAGAATTTTTAAGCAAATGAAAAGTTTTGGGGAAATGGAAGTGAAAGACACATTTTGGCTGCAAAATCTGTGACCCTGGCTGAGAGGTGAGGCCATCCGTTTCCTAGAAAAGACAAACTGTATTGGAAAGTCTGATCTACGTGAAATAACAATTCAAAACTCGCCAGTGCGGTCGATAACCAATGTTTTTAACCTAGACGGATAACTGAGGACGCGCATAAGAAAAATATTCGATATTTGTAATCTGTTGAGAAGTGCGTGTTTCTCATGCGAATCCCTCGCTCTTTGCCAGCAGTGAAGAGTCGAGGCAGAGAGATGAGGAGTTGGAAAGAATAGCCAACCAGACGGAAGAAAGGATCGCCAGAGGGCGTGTTACCAGAATCTCTGTCGGATTCGAAACGAGCTTTCCGGAAGATAAAACGTGTGTTCATGCCACTTCTTCACTGAAAATGCAAAGAAATGACCTCTCCGGGAAACGACGCCCTTTACATCCAAGTGGACGAGATTTTTTGTAAACAAGCAAAGATTTATTTCGAGGACAGGAATACAGATGACTCTGTGTCACATAAAGGACTAGAAAGAGAACAATTGAGTTATCCAAATAATTGAAAATAAATTATTAAAAAAAGGAAATCCACGATTATCATTATCTCTAATTTGAATCATTGCCTGAAATCTAAAAGTTATATATATATATATATGATTAGCTATATAAGCTAAGTAAAAAGAAATACAATAGAATTATTCTATTGCATTTCTTTTTATTTGGCTTATATTGTTAATATATTTATATTCACTTGCATTTTAGCTATCATTGTATATAAAACTATCATTGTATTTAAAATTGTCATTGTATTTAGCGCTCACTAAATACAATGATCGTTTTTTTTTTAATTTTTTAAAATTTTAATCTTGTTCGAATGCGAAATAATTTTTAGTTTCGATTCCAACTTTTAGTTTCGTTTCTTGAATTGTTTTAATTTAAGTTTGCTTCATCAATAGATTTTATTTCATTTGGCTTTGATTTTTGTTTGCTTTTTGGGGTTTAATTCAAAATTAGATTTTAATTACGATTCCGACTTAATTAATTTCACTTCCAAAATATTTTTTAGTTTCGGTTTTTTGAAATAATTTAACTTTTGATGAATTCTGGAAATTAATTGGTTTTTTATTATTTAATGGCTTTTATGGTAGTTGATAAGCCATCCCTCGTGTTTTATTTCGCAGTTTGACTGATTTTGAGATGAACAACATTTATTGTTTTTCAAAATATCAACGATTGAGTAATCTAATACTCCAGTGATTGTTTCAAAACGATTCAAACTGGTTAGTGACTTTAAAAAAAATGAAGACAATTCATAAGAATTCATAGGACGTATAATTAGTAAATCGATTTGTAACCTTGGTTGGCGATAAAAGCCAAATGTATTCCTTATTTTCTAATAACCCTATTTGAATGAATTGAAAGGATACCTGAACCAACTATCTTTAACGATTTAACAAACAATATTTTAACTTGTTCGCTTCATTTTTAAAAAAACACCATACGCTAGTTAGGTAATAACACGGGGATTTCCAAGGGAAGTACTACAGCAGCAAACGATATATAATTCAAAAGCTATAGAGTGAAGGCCGAGTTAAAAAAAATCTGCATTAGCAAACGATAGATATTTCAAAAGCAATACTGTGAAAGCCGACTCCAAAATAAAACATAAGGGATAAATTTCCAATTTGTAGCA
This sequence comes from Argiope trifasciata, assembly GCA_026543055.1. Classification (NCBI taxonomy): domain Eukaryota; kingdom Metazoa; phylum Arthropoda; class Arachnida; order Araneae; family Araneidae; genus Argiope; species Argiope trifasciata. The sequence goes on along the minus strand of JAPMOQ010002089.1, from coordinate 597,287 downwards.
TACGCATTTTGAGGCTCCAAAACCCTCAAGCGGAAACAATATCATGTTCTCCTATGATAATAAAATGTAACTTAAATGAAGAGCAATCGAAAGCTCTTAAGCTCTTAAAAATTTTAAATATTTATCCAATAGAATTAGCAGCACAGCATATTTTTAAAAAATTCAAAAGGTGCAACGAGAAAATAAATTTATATAGAGTAAAAGTCATTTGATTATTATTTGATCATGTGACTTTCAGTATTAGGCAATACCTTGTATTTTTATGCGCCTTTCTACCAGTAATAAATGCGAGATAAGATTGGGTTCAACATTGCATAGCAATGAAGAATCTTATATATATAATTTATTCCAAAATAAAGTTAATTTTTTGATTAAATTAATAAATACATCATAAAATATATAATTTTTTTAAATGGGTCAATATAATCAATTCGATTTTTAATATTTTTACAATAAAAATTGCTTCAGGAATTAGTATTTTAATTCCTCTTCTTATTTTAACTTCGTTAATTCATAGATCGGACACAGTAACTCGATAGTGATTAAACACTGAACAAAGGAAAGTTTGCAAGAAGCAACATTGAGCATTTACTACTCCTTACACTGGACTTTTACTGCCGGCCGATAAGCCAATACAAAACATCAGTTTAATATTCTGTTACTACAAGACACTGTAAACAGATTTTTGGACGGCGTTCTGAATTTCCACAGGAAAGGAAGCCGTTATTGGCTGAACTATTCAATAAACTTTATTCTTTTAGCAAATTGCAGTTGAATACTGAACGAGGAACGACCTTGATCAAGAAGCAATATTTGTCGCCCTGTAGACGGGTTTAGCTTAATTTAGTTTAGTTATATTAGCGTCCCGTTTTGAAGCAACATTAGGATATTTTGGGACTAAGCTCGTCATCTTGAACTACTGTCAGATGAAACCTGAGCTGCACTCTCCTTTCCACACCAGCTGGAGGACGTTTGGTCCCGACGGATGTAGCGTACACCAGACCCACTTACACGATGGTGCTTCTTTGGAATCAGGTCTGGAATTTGCAACCCTCCGGTTTCGAAGCCAAGCAGGCCACTGTGGCTCACCAGTGCACAAACTGCAGCGTATTCTACGAAGTCTAAATTTCGCGCAGGGGACATTAAATTTCATCACGGTAACACATGATGACATGGTTCACATTTCGCAATTCAGAATAAGTGAGCAAGAACGGTTAGAGTGCCGAAACACTTTAAAAGATGTGGCGTCGTCAGCAGTGCCTGTGGTACCAAGTCCCAACCCATGTCCAACACCAGCACCAAGATTGGAGAAATTTCGTTCTTGAATCCAATCTATCTAAATACCAGAGAGGCGCGGAATGCCTGCAGCATTACCACCAATAACAGCAGGTGTTATTTGATTGGAAAAAAGGCCGAGACAGTTGGGTCCGACACCTCCAAGACCAGCAACAGGAGATGTGGCTTTACTTCAAGTTCAAGTTCAATAAAAAGTTTTTTGGAGTGCCCGTCCTTTAAGCAGAGGACTACCTCCTTCATGATATGACTGTACAATTAAATGGCTTTCAGTCTGATGACGTGATCTGTTTATCTACATGGGTATATTGGGTTGAGAGTGAGGTGAACCTTGGTGAAGCTAGCTTTGTGATTCGATGAGAGAGTCCTGGTTGTCGGAAGTCGTGTTTCTATTGGTTGCTACTGGTGGCGAAGGTGTGATAGGGATGTATATTTTTTGGTCTTTTGATTCGTGGGTTGGGATCGTACTTATAAATGTTGTTGATAGCTTCCTTTTAGATGTTTCCCAGTTTAATGAAGAAGCTTGTGACAGTTTTTCTGATTAATTTCTTAAGAGGGGAGGAGGGAGTCCGGAGCTTTTGAATTTCACTGTTTGAGAGGCATCTTGGGGCTTTGCAGGTATGTTTGATGATCTGATTTTGTTGTTGACCTATGAGTTTGATGTTGCTTTTAGCTGCGTTCCTACAAACAGTTTGAAGGTCGCGGTGGCTTAGTGGTAAGGTCTGGAACCGGAGGGTTTCAGGTTCGAGGTCCAATTCCACCGATGAACCGCCGTGCAAGCGGGTCTGATGCACGTTAAATCCGTCGGGGCCAAACGTCCTCCCACTGGTGTGGTGTGGAGGATGCGGCTAAGGTGTTGGGTCTCGTGATCTGACAGCGATTCAAAATGACGAGGTCCGTCCCCAAATAGCCCTAGAGCTGCTTCAAAACGGGGCGTTAATGTAACTAAACTAAACTAAACCCAAACAATTCAGGCATATTTTAGTACTGAAAGCAAATAGGCTGTGCAAATAAGTGATTAGTTTTTCCCCGTCATTTGAGATGTGACGTCAGCGGATTTTTTTCTTCTTATATATCCCATTTAAGTGGGAGAAAGGAGGGGGAAGGTCTAGATGATAACGAGCACAATACGTGCCTCTTTAAGGAGCTTTTCAAACGAGCATTAAGAGAAAGAAAGATTGCTGTCTGTATGAGTGAAGTGAAGTAAATGGATGACGTCTTGAGTACATTTCCCATAAACCGTAGGTCCTAACAAGTTTTTGTTGTCGAACACGTTGGGAGCACTTTTTTTAGAAATATATGATGTAGACATACTTTAACCATATATCTGGGTTTAAGAAAACCTGTTCGAAATTAGTAATAGAATATCGATAGTTGAAATAAACATTAATTTTTTTTTTTCAAAATTGGCATTGAATAGCATAAAACTAAGCAAATTCATTTAAAATTTCAAATTGACTAAACCAAAAACTATCACTATCACCCTAACAAAACTTATACTAAAATAAACTACTTCGTTTTCACTAGGAAATAAGCTACAATCATCGGACTCTAATTATAAATAAAAATTTGACAACCAGTAAAATTTTTATCATGAAATTTTTAGTAAATTTATGACATTGTTATTCAAACAGTAGGCTGTAAACTAAAAACTATTCACTCGATCAAAATTCTTTTAATTCCTTCCCTAAAAAAAAGAATAAAGACAAAGTCCATCAAATTTCCTAGTAATGGGATAGTTATGTTTTGAATCATTTGATTTGAAGTGTGCAAGAAATGAGTAAAAATCAGCTTTGAGAAAAGTGCATTTAAAGTACACAGTAACTTGTTTTAATAATAAATTGTGGGCGTACATTCTTAAAATTCACCACATTTACAGGCTTATATCTTCTTCCTCCTCATGTTTTAATAATTTTTCTCTTTTAATTATCTTTAAAAAAATTCTGGCAATTTTTGCATTGGCAGTGAATGCTGCTTAGATTCATTTATTCTGTTTTTGTCGAGCTCATCAAATGCTCTACCAGAATTTTACTAGGATACACTCCAACAACTTTAAGGATAGTCAGTAATCCTATAAAAGCCTTCGTTTAAATGTCTTACAGACATAAATACCCCTCATCTGAAAATTCAGAGCTCAACAAATACATCTTTAGGTACACATTCCTGCAAAACACAGTTAAAGCTTTTATTCGCCAAACATTTTCAGCATTTAAAACTAAATTTGTTTTTATACAAATTTTTAACATGTTTTTGGCCCTTTTTCCGGTTATTTAAATATCTACTTAAATTACGAAAATATTAACAACTTGACTTCCAATTAACGTAGAGGCAAAAGTAAACTTGTTTTGGATAGCCCAAACACTAGTTTTTTTTAAATGTCATTTTTTTGCGAAAATTAATCTTTTTAACTTGTTTGGATACCTTATATACACTATTATGGAAAAATGTGTATTACTTTTAGATCGACCCATTGTCATCCATTGGAAATAATTTTCATCTATAGGGAAGCTATTGGAGGCCTCCAGTGGACACTAAATTGATCAATATTGGTAATAGTTGATAAACTTAAATACGTTAAAACTAAAATATGTACATACGTTACATACATGTGATTTACATAATTTTGAAATAAAACCAACGCACGCACCAAAATTAGTTGGCAATCGAATTTATGCTCATCTATTTGTGTCCAAAATTTTGCAGATTTTTTCCATCGGTCGTCATTTTCAAATGGAGTCAAAGCGACTTAATAATTCTTTATTTATTATATTGCAGCATAAAGAGTAAGACGAGCTCAGTGGCCGAATGGTTAAAGCACGTGATCCAAGCCCAAAATTTACTTGTTCAATGCTCTCCGTGGCTGTTATATCAAAAGCGTGGTTTTTTAGTTTGTTACCTTATGCTGTCTAACATTCTAGATCTTCCTTGTTATGCAAATGAGTTGTTTCTCGAGTATTCTGCTCTTGTATAAAAGCTGATACCCACTCGTCATGGGCAACTTCTCGACCTTGTAAAGTAGCAAGGCGCGTCTTTCCTTCCATCAACTTGTCTGTTAGTTTAAAGTTGGCGGTGTGTTCATTTAAATTTTCGTTACAATATTTTTCACTTCTGTATTGTCGTCGCTTGCCACATCAGAACAAAAGTGCTTACTTTATTTTTGTCTTTGAAATCCTCAGTGAATTTACTAAAACTTCTTACGGATATTGCAATGAGATCTTTTTTAAAAATAATTGGGAACCGTTTGAAAGCGACGCTTTTCGTGAAATTCATTCGTTTCTCACTTCATCTGCATAGATCAGAATTTTAGGTCGAGCCATCTTTTTCTTTCAGATCAAACTGCTTCAGGCAACTCATTTCTTCACATAATTCTTTCTCAAAATTCCTTTAATATTAGAAACAGAAAAAAATGTCCAATATACGGTGGGTGGAATTATAAAATTTTGTATGTTTAGAACAGAAGTAAAACTAAATAAATTCAAGAGAAGATTTTCACAGAAAACAAAAGAATTATTTTAACGAACCATCTGAATAATTATTTTTGGGTCAAATGAATTTAAAATTTTAAATTATTTATTATCATGTGAGAACCTGTTTTCATTAGGAGGGTCTGAACAATTGAATGCAGCGAATGGTTGAAGTTCGAAATTGCGAAGGTAAAGCAAAAAGGGCAATATTCAGCCACATCCTTCCATCGCGTATATTTTTTTGCCTGCTTTTATCAGTATCGGATGTATTTTTCACCAGATGCGTTTTCAAAAGTTCGGCCTGCTTTTACCAGTATTGCTTCATTATTACGTACGTTTTTTTGACAGCAGATGCGTTTTTAAAAAGTTAACTTTCATAGCTGTTACTTTGATGAGATATAATTTTATATTCATGGAATGTAATATGGAAATGAAATAATTTAGTTTTTATAATGTGTTCAAAAAACTTCACTCACGTTTAATAACATTTTGGATAAAAAGCATTTTCTATTTTCCTACGGTAGGGAAATATCACTTCATTCATTCTTAACATTGAAGGATTTGACCGCTGTTCTGAGATGAATCCATCATGAAACTGTTTAAGGATCTCAAAAATTAGAAAATAACCCTTTGTCTTTACGAAAATATTGTTTGCATAAAAATTCTACATATATCAACGTGTTTAAGAATGTATTTGTAAATAGTTTATCATTTGGAAATAGCATACGTATTTAGAGAGAGTTGGTTTAGTTTGGTTTCACTAACGTATCCGTTGTAAAGCAACACTTGGGCCATTTTGAACCACGGTCAGGTAACAAGGACGACACCTAAACTAGCGCCCCCCTCTACACACCACACCAACGAGAGGACCTTTGACCTGACAGATTTAACGTGCAAGATACACCCTTACACGACGTCCTTTGGTGGAATTGAGTCTCGAACCTGAAATCCTCGGAAGCCGAGACCCTGCCACCAGGTCACCGTGGCCCTTGAGAGAGAGAACGATAGAGAAGTCTCGTGACAGTTTCAAACCGGTTCAAACTAATTAATGATTTGAATGAATGAAGACAAATAATAACTTAAAAAGAATAATGTTCTCACATGATAACTTGAAACTGACGAAGATTTCATTTTTCTTTCATTTATTTTAAATTTCTCCTTTGTCTTCTATCTGTAATTGTCTGGAAAAGTGCAATCAATCCATCATTTCGTAATGTTGTATCGAATTAGGATGAACGGTACGACAGTATATAAAAGACGAACAAACAAACATTCTTTTTTGTATATTAGATTTGTCTGCTCTTGCAGAATTGTAAAGCTGGGTGTTCTTTCAGAATGTCGATGAAAGAAACTATTTATTGTATCTCCTGACTGGTTTAATATTCTTTTAGAATTCTCAAATTTAATTTTAGAAAATGTAATTTAAAACTAAGATGGTGCAAAATGATTTGTGCTATTATATTTTCGGCAGTTGATGCAAAAAAACACTAAAATTCAATTGAAATTTTAAAACCTCAGGGTTGGTCATCCTAAAATTTTCTCTCGTAATCTGTGATGAAGTTGTTACCTCTGAGAATGATTTGATGGCATTTGCGTACAATAGCTAAAAAATAGGTTACCTTTAACTAGGATTTAGTATTTCTACAGAATTTATTGTTTTCTCGGCGAGTTATTGGGAGATGAATCCTTAATTGAGTTGAGGTGGATTCGAATTTTTATGTATTTTATTTTATATAATTGCACTGTCCCCATAAGCCTCCCGTAGGTGCAAGCAATAAGCTGATCCAGTTTCACCGCCATCGGACGAACGGTTTAGGAAGGCATAAGACACACACAGACAAACATTCATTTTTTTTTTTATTTAGATTGATCAGAAAATGATTAAAGTTAAAGTGTTTTAATACAGAGCATAATAATAACTTAATGGGACATTTTAAAATTTAACAGTGGAAATATTCCATTTTTTTGCAATAAAAAAAATCGCGAACAATCGAAACGATAGAGAAAAACATTCTATCTTGTTCTAATGTGTGTTATCTATTGCATTCCAATTAAAACACGGCGATTACTGTAAAAATACACCATTAACAATATTTTATTATATTTTTCCTCTGCATTAAATATGCAACATTATTCTAATAATTTTGAAAAATTAATAAATGCCTTCAATTAATCTTGTTCTCCCTAGATTAGATATAGTGACTCGTCTTTTAATTTCTGGTCTTTCTTTTGCTGGAAAACTTGCTTTGAAAGAATCGAAAAATCAACCTCCGTCATCTGTTTTTGAATGTTGTAAGTGAGCTTCTCCGCTCTGTTGGCGAGTTTAATTCCGTGTCTTGGCGACTTTGCCGTTCTCATTTCAGTAGCAAACCCGAGCGCAGGCAGGAATGGTTGTTTTCTTCACTCACAGCAGCGCGCGGGAAAGCGCAGTTTCAGGGTAAGGCCGGCTTTGGCTTATCGTGTGTGGTGGCTTAAATTAATGGAATTGCATGGAAACAGTTCGTTAACAGTAAAACATAGCATAAAAATAAGATTAGTTATAAAAACAATCAGAAAAGTAAAGCATGATTAAAAGAGCACAAACGAGAAAATATTGAAAACATTAAACTTGTTGAATTCCATGCAAAAATGTATTCTGCTATTTTGTGTTGTTTTGTGCCTTTGAGTATGCATGCATTGCTTTGCTTTTGATATTTTTTCTTCTCG
>JAPMOQ010002089.1:556190-581397 GCA_026543055.1 Argiope trifasciata | reverse complement strand
ATTAAACAATATTGTACTATATTATGATATTAAACAATGTTCTACAATATTAAATGATACTGCGAATTCAGATCTAAAATATTAAACAATATTGTTCAATATTATTTAATATTGTACGATATTATATGATATTAAACAATATAGATCAATGGCATACAATATTTTTCACTATTTGTGTGCGACTAGGGATGCCATTCTGAGTTTTGAAATAGATGGCTGTCGTATTTCTTACTGTTCCATAAATAAATGAAGCCATCAATAGCCATTTCAAATATTGTTTACGAATGCTGATGATGTATTTGACTGGCTCGTCAAGCTAAAAGGATTCCTTATGGTCCGATGCACGCAATAAATGGCCGGCAATCATGGCTGATGAAAAATATCCTATTTTGAAAATTCCTTTAGAATGTATCATAATGCACAGTTATTTTTCAACCTATTCATGCAAATGCAAACAATATCGGACCAAAAAATAGGTGAAAAAATTCTATTCCAGTACAGGCTAGTTATCAGCAGACTGCAGATGTTTGAAGGACTGTAAAAGAAAAACTTCTGGTAGTGTGTGGAAGAAATGTGGCCTATGTTAGATTTACAGCAGAATTTGAAGCCTGAATTCGAAGATGCCTGAACAGTCATTTTATTTTTCGAACATCCACTCGGCACAAATGGGCAGAATTTTGAGTCGCCAGTTTATTGAAACGCTCCAGATCTACGTATGGGGTGCATGTTCCATGTTATGACTTCAAAAGGATCCATTCCTTAGACAAGTACTTGAGTCTGTGTCGCGAGATATGGAAGAGTTTAAATTTGATTTTTAAAAAAAGCTGTTTTTAATCTTCGTTAGATATATTTCCCATTGCTCGTAAATATTTTAGAAAAATAATCGGAACAGAAAAGAAAACCTAATTCAAAAAAGCAAAAAAGTAGCCGCCAAATATACATGATATTATTCTAAAGTGAAAAAAAAATTCAATCAAGCTGGTCACCAGAATTATTTGCTAGTTGTGTTTAGAAACGCGTGAATAAAATTTCTTTGAGTTAAAAAATTTCTTACTCCTTCTATTCATTCATTTAATTCAAAACACAACTTTAAAAAACTTAAAACTGTTTACATACCACTGGATCGTTCTTATAAACAATTGTTGATACTTTCGTTTCCCTCGGATGAGAATATTAGATCAAAATTGTAAAAAATATACTTTTCTAAAAAAACGGAGTTTTTTTCCCGTTTTTCTTAATTTATACCTTGTATGTTCCTAACCGCTCAGCTTTCTGTTTCAACTGATCAGTTTAGGTTATTCGATACATTTGAAACAAATAAGAAAAACATGTCGGAGAATTGCCATTTAAGATGAAAACTTTTTTTAAATAAAATCTACTTTATCTATTATCAACTTTATATTCGATTAGAATGGTAAATTTTGCAATTTTGGAATGCTACACGATGCTTAATTTTTTTTATATTTCTGTAAAGAAAAAATGTGCAAAAAAATTTCGTAACATTTTCAGTTAGTTTGTATCTTGAAAAGATTGTTAAAGGGCTGCATGATTTGAGTTGATTTAAGTGAGTCAAATAGATTGAAATTGCTGGGCATAAGAATAATGTAAACTCACTTTGCGAGTTATTATTTAGAAAAAAATAAACCAGTGACTATTTTTTTCAATGTAATTTATTTCATGTTTGTAAAAAAGAAAATTTTCCTATTCCTGATACATTGGAGAATCGGAGTTTTACATGCTTATTTAAATCGCTGAAATATAGCTTATTACTCTAATATTTAACATTTTCAAAGCTATTATTTAAACAATTTATTGAATTAAAAATTTTATTGCACTTGAAAAAAGCAAATTTTCGATTTTTTTTTTATAAAGAAATCTCTTATGTTTCGAATACTGGACTGTTAAAATTAAAAATGCGAGATAAAAATTAAGCTAAAAGTAATTTCCTACTTTCCTTACACTTATGCAAGTTTCTAAAAATAAAAAGGGCAAGATAAAAAAAAGGAAGAAATAACTTTGAGTTGTTTAAGACGAACCAGTACTAAATCGAATTTCTTCATTGCCTCGTATGATAAATTGAGTCATTATAAATGTGTTATTTAGAAGAATTTTGAATGCATGACAGGAGAGTAAACAGTGTTGCGACGCCCACTTTTCAGATTCAAACAAATGTAAAAGAAGCGCATTTGGCAAACATATTGCCAATTTACCAAAAGTTTGTATCGAATGAGCGATGTATTAGATTCAAGACACGAAACTTCAATGATTCTCTCCACAGTGTCATTGGGAGCAAATGTTCAGAAGTTGCATCGATCAAATAGAATAGAAGAAATGGCAATCACAATAACAGAAATATACATTTAATGAATTTTGATAAGCGCATTAATTTTTTAAAGTTATTATGATAAGATTTGTGAAATTTAGTATTTCGTTAGCTTTTCTTTATATATCTTCAATATACAAATATAATATTTTGTTCCGATACGAGCAGTACTTCAGAATGAATCCGGAAGATCGATTCTTTAACAACATTGGATTTTAAATACATCAAACACAAAGAAAATAAACGGAATCATTTGAAATAATCGGTCGAAATCATGGTAAGCCTAACCTGAATACTGTGGGGGAAAAACTCGAAGCCTCACTCATATTTGGCGGAATTGACCTTAACTTCTTGGCGCGAAAGTGAGTTTTTAATGAATAAAAAATGAAAGACTCTCTTAAATGGAAAAAAAAAGCAGCCTATGCTCTATTCCTGACTATAGTCTATCTTTGTGCTCAATTTCATCCCGTTCCATTCAGCCGTTCTGACGTGGTTGAGTAACAAACACCCATCCATCCATCCAAACATTCCCATTTATAATATTAGTATGGATATGTATATGAGAGAGACCGATGGTGCAGCCTCGTAGTTGTTTCAAACCGGTTTAAACTGGTCAATGACTTAAATTAATGAAGACAAATAATGACATGAAAATGATGCTCGAGCGTGGTAACTTGAAATTTACGATCAAAGATTTCCTTTTTTCGAATTCTTAAAATTCATCTTCTGCAGCATAAATAATGTGGATATTTCGCTTCTTTTGAACCCCGTGCTCTTTAGTAGTGCATTTCTTTACATGAGCAGTAACAGATCGAGAGTCAGGGTGCATTGGGAAGCCAAAAACGGCATTTTCAGAATAGTTCCGTTGCAATAAGTTCGAATTAAACATATCGAGCATAGCTTGTATGTTTTGAAACGAAAGAAGAGAAATGAGAGTGAAAAATAAGCACTGAATTTAGGATCAACCGATCAGCTGCAAACGATAATTCGTATGACTTTTGGATCAACTGATCAGCTGCAAACGATAATTCGTATGACTTTCGGATCAACTGATCAGCTGCAAACGATAATTCGTATGACTTTCGGATCAACTGATCCGTTTCAAACGATAATTCGTATGACTTTCGGATTAACTGATCCGTTGCAAACGATAATTCATATGGATTTAGGATCCACTGATCCGTTGCAAACGATAATTCATATTAGTATTGGGGAAAATATAGAAAAAAATAGTAGTTTAGATGAATAAAGCGGGCCCCCAATGATGACATTTAGGAATTCTTTTCATTGATCCAACTATCAGTCGAAACTGTTGTTGCTCAATTTAAAATTCAAGAGCAACCCGTCTTGCAGCCAGACGCCGGACAGACATTGGATGGTTTTGTCTGGATCGAGAACCGTATCGATCGTTACGGAGATGATCCGAGTGACGGTTGTCATCGTAATCGCCTTACGGTCGCTGCACTGGTAACAGGTGGTCGAGTATCGAGGGAGGGGGGTCGGCATCGGAAGCTATTTATAACGAGTTAATCGGCGATCAGCGGGGGGTCGTGGATGCGGTCGTTAATAGAGAAGGCCCCGACGCTAATGACGGAGCAAATAGGTCCCGGCGAGACAAGCCATTGCTCTTCATATTCCAGAAACATAGTTCAGTGAATCGGGTAATTAGGGTTTTTTTTTTTCCTTCAAACAGATCTCGGTAACTTGTAAACTTAGTGACATAACGTTTCGAGACTTTTCTGTTCCGTCTAATGCCACTTGGTCATACCAAGCCGAATGAGCGAAACTCTTTCGAATGAATGCGCCTTTCGTTGTGAACGAGCACCGCTCAGGTGAAACGACGACTTTGCTGGAACACACACGATACAACCCTTTTTAGGAGGAGGGGGGAAGTCGAACTCATTCATCCATCCGCAGATCAGAATTGAGATCCCAATCAGAGACCGACTCAGTACCCCCAGAGGTATCATTTGTGACGTGACTTTGCAGTCACAACCTATTGAACGTGCCCTAACTGCCATTAGCCAACATTGGCAGAGACGAGGACAGAACTCGCTACCTTTTGGTTGCTAGACGGACACCCTGCCGACCAGGCGACCTCGGTCTTCGGTAAATTGTAATCTTAGAGATATGACATTCCGAAAATTTTAGGGCTGAAAAGAGAGTTTTCGAAAATGTAATAGTTGCATTCTGTATTTGGAGGATGACCGTTTCACAGTCCGTATGAAACAGATCAGGAGGCTGTGCTTTGACCGCACAAAAAACAGTTTTCAGAAATCTGGCCTAAAATGACAATTAGATTTTATTTTTTGTTCGGTTTTTTAATACATTTTCTGTTCATGCAAGCTAGCATTGGTTTTTTGGTTCTTTTTCCAGAAGCCATCTATCGCTATTGGCACGAGTTTATTCGTAGCTGCACAAAAGTGGCAAGTGAACACAGAACGAGATGACTCGTAGTCGGCTTCCTAGAAAAGAACGCAATGTTATAACTGAAGACTTTTTTTTCTTATAAAAACTAGTTTTATTAACATCAGGAAAATGAAACTATCAGCTACATAAACATGGATACAAGATGAGTGGCAACATTCTCCCACCTTTCGTATTGCCTGCAAACTCTTTAAAGCAATACAAAGCATAAACAAAATTATAGTACATTTAGATCACAGAAACAAACAATCTTATATGGGGCATTGCAAAAATAAAGATTGTAACAGTTCATAAATCCTGTTTTTTAACGGGTGAATTTATATAAGCAAACCATCTGCTTTACTGACCGTTTGTAGTTCCCTATTTGCAAGAGAATCTCAAGGTGCCTTATTTCTAGATAGGCTCATACAGGGTGTGCCAGAGAAACTTACTTATTTGAAAAAACTCCCGAGCGGTCAGTTGGGTAAGTAGATGTGTGAAAAAGTAGCGCTACTGGAGGAAAAAATCTCCAAGTTTGTTTCTTTTTCTAGTCAGTTGCCATAATCTTCTGGTCTAGAGAATAGCGGGCCTTCCCCGTCGAGAACTGCTTTTTTAACTGTCGCTCACTTGCTGCTACGCAACGTGCCTTCCGCGCTCGCTTCAAAATTTCTTCTCACAGACCCGTTCCTGGCCATAGTTCGATTCTGTCGTGGGTTTAATCATTTCGGGAGTGCCTCTAAACCCCAAAATGGACATCAACGGACCACCAGAGCTCCAGAAAATGTCGAAAGAATGAGGCAGTCGGCTCGCAAACACGCAGCTGCTCTGGGAATTTCTGACACCACTCCTCGATCAAGAACTTCCTTTTCATCGCTACAAATTGGCTTTTGTGCAAGAATGAACGCGATTTTGTTGCCCGTCAAAATGCATGTGAAATGCTGCTTGACAACCTGCCAACTAAGGTGTCACCTGACCTCGGTTCAAAAGGATGATGTCCGCCCAAAAATAAGTCTCGTGTTGCTTCAATAACGGGACGTTTATATAACTAAACTAACCAATGAACTGAATAATACGTGTGGCTAGCCACAGACAAAATGCTATGCACACTGAATGACAACATTCTATGTAGATGACTATTTATTAATGAAAAGAAAAAAAATATTGGAGCTTGTATTAAGTATTTTCAATTTCATTTCCCACGCATTGATTGGCATCAAACATAATCACTTTATTTTGTTTGTTGTGTGTGCTATTCACTTCGAATGACAGGTTTACTGTGTGCCTTTCCCTAGTTGTCAATTTTAAAATATAACCATTGCGCAAGTGTAAGCAATAAGCTGTTGAAATTTCATCGCGATGAATTGATTGGTACGGCAGCACATAAGGTACGAATAAACAAAAAATCATTTTTATGTAACAGATATGAAGATGTGATAATTTTAGTCTACCTATAACCGTCGTGGAGAAATAATTTGACCGAGTTTCATCGCAATTGTTGAACGGTAAGGCCGAGCAAAGGGTACGAACAAACAAAAATGTATTTTTTATATTAGATTTGTTTGTCTTAGTGAGCTTCAGAACCCCTCAAAATGTGTGTATATAATTTCTATGCATTATTTCAGTTTCACCACTCCTTCACTCCTCTCAAATAAGGGATGCGGGAAACTTACAGAAACAAAAACGAATGTCTTCCTAAACCGTTCAGTCAACTGAGATGAAACTGGGTCTGCAAATTTCTTACGTCTTCGGGAACTTGGGCAGCTTATTGCTTACATGTACGGATGGTTATAGGCATAGTACAATTATCTAAAATTTAAAAGAAAAACTTGAATCTGAGCCGCATCTATTTACCAAGGATGAGTCCAAATAAATCGCCGAGAGACAATAGATTATCTAAGAATGTTAAATCCGAGTGAAAGGTTCACATTTTGTAGCAATAGTACTCAAATGTCAGGCAAGTCATTGTCAGAGGTAAAACTTGATCACAGATGATGCAAGAAGGTTTTGAGGAGACCAACCTTGGGGGGGGGTTAATTTTATCATTTTTTGCAGTAACTTCCGAAAATATTATATTACAAATCATTTTGCACCATTTTCGTTTTCAAAAAATTATCTTTTCAGCTATATGAACTATTTTATGGTGTAAATATGTTTTCTATGTTTAATCAATTTTAAAAGAAAACATTTTAATCACGTTTTCTAAAATTAAATGTGAGAATTCTGAACGAATATGAAACAATTCACGAGATACAAAATATAGTTTCTTTCACTACCTTTCTGAAAGAACACCTAGTATTACAATTCTAAAAGAATACACAAATCTGCTATTGAAAAATGAATGTTTGTTTGTTCGTATTTGATATACCGTTCATCCTATTTCGATGAAACATTGCGAAATGATTGATTGATTGCACTTAATAATATTTTTTGGCGGCAACAATTCGCCGGGTATCAGCTAGTATGGAATAAGCGAAGATTACACTCTTTCCGAAGTGGAAAATTTTGGAGCAAGCTTTGCTAAAAATATTCATCAGCTTATCGTGCATCACCTCCTCTAAACTCCGCATCCCTTTCGCCTCGAAAGCAAATCCCTCTTCTTCGACAGAAAAGCCACATTTATTTTTCTCCCCTTTTACTTATCCCGAATTTATTCTACTTCTCATCGAATTCGCAGACAAAAGACGTCCTCATACGACGGAGAAAAGATTATTTTCTTTTCTGTAAACTCAGGTAAACCCTCTTCACAATACTTTTGAATCAATAACTTATCCCGAAAGAAATTCCATCTCAGATCTAATAACGCAAATATCGCTACTTACAATTCTTGACTATCAAAGTGAAAAGAATCAGTAAAAGGAAGTAAATATCGGGAGAGCTCTCAGAATCAGTAAAATAAAGTCAATAACGGAAGAACTCTCAGAATTAGTAAAATAAAGTAAACTGGAAAGAATCAGTAAAATGAAGTCAATATCGGAATAACTAACAGAATCAGTAAAATTAAGTGAAAAAAAATCTGTAAAATAAAGTAAATATCGGGAGAACTCTCTGAATTTCAGAACTTGTTTCGTACAAATAGATGTGCACTTTTGGAGTGTTAATTAATCAAACACGCTTTATGGAAGGCAGTGAATGGTGGTAAACTCCGATGAATCATGGCGAATACTCCGATATTATTTGAAATTTTATTTTGGATATTAGTTTAGTTATGTGAATAATAGTATGCATTTCAAGGTGGTGTTAAAGTGTGCGTGTGTGTTTTCAGAGCCGGATGAAGACAGGGACGGGTGCAGCTGAATGCAATCAGGGGAGATGAGCTCCACCACCCCTGCGAGTGTTCCAGAGACCCGAGCGCCCGTCGTCGAAGCCCCGGCGTGCGAGATGGACGCCCTGCTTCTGGGGAGGACGAGGGTGAGTGACCACTAACCACAGAATCTTGTAACATAAGTAACTGCTGAAATTGATAATATAACATTTCGTTTCCAAATTTAACGGGCTGGTGAATCACTCCGAACTTTCTTGCACATTCACCAGATCCTCCGCATGAAATTGGGGACCCAGGGTAAGGCAACTGGTAGCTTGCATGGCAGTGGTGAATAAATATGCCGGGTGTTTCAAAAAAAACGTGGAAAAAATGACTGGGTAGACCCGTTATACAGCAAGGATCCAAAATCGCGCATTAACAGAGGATTGCAAACGCCTGTAGAAGTAACTAGAGCCATGAGAGGGCGTTGCGATGCAAAGATGAGCAAATATTTCGTTAAAGTGTGGGCTGGCACTGTAGGAGACTGTTTGCGTGGTGCGTACATTATCCCAGACAGAATTGGCGGTTCCATTCATCTAACATTCTTGCTGGATGTTCTGTCAAAAATGCCGAATTGATGTCCCGATGCCTATTCGTCGACGCATTCGATCTCAGCACATTTCAGACACAGACGTCAGAGCACTTCTGCAGGTGAATTTTCCTAGATGGGTCGCGATGTACCCATCGTATGGCCATCACGATCACCAGATCTGTCTCCCGTGGATTTCTTCTTATGAGGATTTTTAAAGGGACTAGTTGCAACGCTGGAGGATTTGGTGGGAAGAATTGTTGTGACCACAGGATGCGTTCGAGATGCACCTGGTATCTTTGAAAAGGTTCCATGCAACGCGGATTCCAGGCTTGTATCGATGCATCTGGTAAACACTTTGAACATTTCCTGCAGGCTCAACGTTTGGCGTACACGAGTCGCAAGTGATTAAGTAATTATGAAAAAGAAGGATTTGTAAAGATTTCGTTTTTTCTTTTTGTATTATGCCTTATTTTAGACTTCCTGTAGTTTCTTCGGATCGCAGTGGCGATCCTCCGTTCCTGTGCGATTTTTGATCCTTGTCATATGACGATCTACCACGTCACTATTTAAAACATGATATCACAGCTCTAAAATTAGCATAAAGCATTAAATAACATACATTTTTTTTTCATGATAAAAAAATATTCACCTATAATTAAACAGCGCTTACCATTACAAACAAGAAAAATTGTTTCCATTACACGATGCGGCATTCCGAATCAAAGCAGCAGACGAAGCTTGCCAAAGTGTTTTGATTTGTAACTATTTTTTTAATAACCAAAATACGCACTTACAATTAGAGCTTAACGTTGGGCTAACGAAGAAAAATTTCAAAATAACACTTTAAACTGTAGGTCAATGAACAACTTTTCGGCGTGGGCCAAATGATGCATAAGAAGCTAAGCTAGAGACGCAGCAGTCTTGAAGTCATGTCGCCCTAAAGCGTAAAAATGAGACGCATTTAACATCTGTTACAATTCGATCTCTAAAAACACTGAATGGAGAGAGGCATCAGAATCGAGTTACGCACAATTTAATTGAATTGAAACGAAATATAAATTTCAAGCGAGTACTGGTGAATGTGATCACGGATTTTTATCGTATATGCATTAATGTGCACAGGGCGGTTCAAAAAAAAACGTGGCCAAAATAACATGGTAGATCCATCACATAACAAGGATTGAAAATAGCATTAGGAACAGTGGGAGCCGCTACAGGGCGTCTAAGATAATGTATAATACAAAGATAAGAAACGAAACCATTAGAGACTATTCCATTGACAATGACTCACTCGCATGCGACTCATGCATGCCAGATAGCGAGCCTACAGGAGATGCTGACAGTTTCTTGCCAGATGCCTGGCATCTACGTTGCATGGAACAGCGTCCTTTCTCGAAGATGCCAGGTGTTTCATACACAAATCTTTTAAAAAATTCCATCAGAAAAATCCAAGGGAAACAAGTCTGGTGATCGTGGTGGCCATGCGACGGGTTCACCGCACCCCATCCAGGGACAGTACCTTGCAGATGTACTGGAGCTCCATCGTGTTGAAATCGAAATGAGTCTACGAATAGGCATCGGAACATCACCGGGCAGAACCGTCAAGTCTCTCTAGGGCAATGCATGGACCAAGTAAACAGCACCCCACAGCCCACACTTTACTCATCTACAGTGTTATCTCGTGCCTCTATCGCCCTCTACAGACGCTTGTGATCCTTGTTGTAGGACGGATCTACTATGTCATTTTGTCCATTTTTTGGAACACCCTGTAGAGATATTTGCTGTGAATCTATTGCGTCTCTACACATTCTATTTTAAATGTAGGTCAACTGACACCAAACTTTGACATGAGACTTTGACATTTGTAGTGACAGTATAACAAACATATAATTTATTGTATTGGCATGCGTGCGAAGGCACAAAACCAACAGACTGTCAACTATTTGATAGATTGAGTTCGAAATTGAATCAACATCCCTATTTTAATTGCTGATTTCAGCAGAATCCTAGGTGCATATCAGGTATTGACCTGAATCCACTTCAAATGGATTATCTGTCGCCTTTGTTTAGAAACAGCAAAGTTTAGTAAGATTGTGTGGCACCAGCTAAGTGTTGATATTATGAAAAAGCCTTTAACCAATTATCTTGTTTACTTGTAGTCAGTGACTTCTTGACTGCGTGTTTTGTTGAAATTCGCAATGAGTAAAGAATGAAACCAGCGTTGTTATTCAAAAAGGTTTCTTCCGTTCGTCCATTGAGTAAAATAAATTAAACGTAAACCTAGAATTTTCAAACACCCTTACTTTTGGTGGATGCAATAGATAATATTTGCAGAGCCGGCCTTCTCAACGAGAGGCCGGCTGCAAGAAATCATCTTGGGTCCCTAGATTTTTAGCAAAGTAAAAAAAAAAACAAAAAAAACCGAACGTTCTTATATGTATTTAATGATGCATAATTTCGTTTTTGCTATTAATTACTCCAGAAAAATTTAAAAAAAATTCCAATTTCTTTTTTAATAGAATAGCAAAAGCGTTTAAGCATTATACGCGTATGCTTAACCGAAGTTAATAATTTATTTATTTTTAATTTGCTGGAATAGGGTTCCCCATTTATTATATTTAGTAATTGCCAATGTAAAGGAATTTAAAAACATATTGCATTAGATATAGACAAAAACAGATAAATGATGAATTACATGTCCATTTGAACCCAGCCTCGACTTCTGGGCTCCGAGCACGCCACTCTGTCTGAACATATCTGAAGGGGATTTCCTTATTCGTGAATGAACTTTTCCCGCCTTTTTATAGATGTCACTACGATCTTTACCTAACAAAGTCGTCAGTCGATATTCAACAAGCCACATGAAAACAAACTTGTAAACTTTTAGTAAGTGTGATATTATCAATGCTCAGAGCACGTGTTTTAATTCTTAATCATGGTGGGGCCCCCTTCAGTCATGGGGCCCGGGTGCATACCACCGGCCGCACCCCTCAGATGGCCGGCCTGGATATTTGGTATGGGGCATCTGATAGGCCGAAATTGTAAGATCGAATATAACCACGGAAAAGGTTCAAATATGTTATGTCGATATTTCCCCATCCTTTTCCTTACTCTTTTCTTTTTTTTTTTTTTCTTTTTTTTTTTGAGAGAATGAGAAGGGGGAGGGGTTTGAATATAAAATAACTTATTCAAGGAATTCTACGAGAAGATCTACTTTCCCTGGGAAATTTACGTTTTTAAAGTGTACGTTTACCCCTCACATTTTTTAAAGATTTTGGATAGTTTAGTGATGATTGTTTGTTTCATTATAGTCAAAAGATAAATTCTTCCGGACATTTTAAAACGGGAAATAGTTTACTGTGCTGCCATCTATACCAAAGTTTTCACATAATTTCTACTTTTTTTTAAATGTCAAGGTGGCTTTAAAATGAGTTGTATCGACGGCGAAAATATTCTCCATGATATTTTTATTATAATAAACAAGGATAGTCATATTCTGCAGAATAAATGAACGCAGCAAAATGATATTGAAAATACACAGAATTATACACTTACGGTAATCCATTATTTTAGAATTTCTTTTCCATTTCAGATTCCGATTTAATA
Source organism: Argiope trifasciata (assembly GCA_026543055.1). NCBI lineage: Eukaryota > Metazoa > Arthropoda > Arachnida > Araneae > Araneidae > Argiope > Argiope trifasciata. The sequence continues at coordinate 569,229 of JAPMOQ010002089.1, read as the reverse complement.
CACTCGTTATAACGGTATAATTAGATAAAGTCATGTAAGCTCAAACTTTAAAAAAAATTAAAAAGAAAAAAAAAGAAGAAAAATTTAATAAATGGTTTCTAAAACTGGCTCTAACTTTAAGTCGAATTTTTTGGAAACATGTATTAATGAAAAAAAAAAAGCCTCGTATCAATACCTAGTTAAAAGACGACGAAAAAATAATAACAAGGCAGAATTTACTGTCAAATATTAAATTTTAAAATTTAGTTTTAATATTCGAAAAATGCATGCATATCTAAGATTTCTTTCAATAAAATTTTATTATGTGCCTCTTTTAATTTTGATTTTTTTTTCAATTCTTTGTTTATAAAATGGATTAAGACTTTAAAATATTTCATAATATCAATCTTTTTTCATTAAAGCACTTCCGATAGATGGAGGCACTATCATTATTATTTCCAGAAAATTCGATGCTGAGAATCACTATTTATAAATTACCAATTTTTCTAAACAACAAGAGTTTCTTTTTAATAAAAAAAGTTACTCATTTGGCTAGTTTGGTCGCAATTATATTTCATTATTTTAAATTTATTAAACTGGAATCTAATGTAATGTAAATGCAGTGTTGTTTTATTATATTTCCTATGATGTCAATCTGCAGAATGAAAGAAAAATTCTGAGAATATTGTCTTTCAAATTTCAACTGTAATTAATATTGAAAAATTCTAAACATGATTTTCTCCCTTTTTTGTTGTAAAGGAAATTAATATCCTACCGTAGTAGCGCACAAATACTATTGTATGGCATCGATCTACATTGGCAATATTGTTTGAGGTATCCGACTACGTTAGAAACACTGCTTATCGATCACAAGGGCTATTTTTTATTGTTATTTCTTGCAGTTCCTCTTTCCAAAACAGTCTGTCTTCTGGAAAAAGGAAGCCTGACCTATCAGCCAGGGGAGTTTTAAGCAAAGCATATTTTTCAGCTAAAATGTGTCTTCAATTTTCTCAACACTTTAATTTTCATAAAAATTCTCTACCTTCAACATGATATCTTAAAAACTAAAAGAAGTATTTACGTAAAAAATTCAGCGAGGGTTTTAAAGAAGAATGATGCGAGCAATGAAATGAGCCAGAAGGTTTAGAGTCTGTGAAATACCTTTTCATTTATAGGTGTTTGTAGAAAAGTTAAGTTGTGAATTTATGGAAAAAGTGCACATGTACATCTGTTTTTACCCATAATTTCTTTGCATATCAAAATGTTTCTCAGATTTTTGTTCTTTTCGTTCGTTACTGTATTCTATAACTTGAGTACAAATAAAAACAGGATTGCTGCGTTACAATCTTGTGTAGAGTGTCAACCGTTTTGGTTCAATTTCATTAGAATTTACTACAAATGTTCCTATTTCATAAAATATATTACGTTTTTAAAAATTTTGTTGTGTTTATAGTATTTTGTAACCCAATTGACAACACATCTAAACACAGTAGATTTAAATGATTTTTAAACAATTCAATTTTTCAAATTTTTTTTCTCCAAACTTAGTCAGACACCTGAATATTGTGGAATATAGTCTAATATCATATAATATCGCACGATATTGTACAATATATTGTAACATGCTGTGCTGTGTATAAGGTTGGAGATTGAATTCATTCAATTCATGTTTTTAAAAAAATGGTTTAAAAATTATGGAAATCTTAAGTAAAGTCGAATTTGAAAGATTGCAAGTCCGCACGAGGTCAAATGTAAAAATTAGGGGATTAAGAATACATTACTTTGTCCCCATAGCGCATAAAGAAAATGCTTTATCAAAAACAAAACCATTCAGAAAGGTTTCAATCTGGCATGAAGCTGACATTCAGTTGGAGCTGTCATGTGATTGGCAGGAAACGCATGTGAATCTAAAACATTCGAACTACACTGATGGAAAAAAAAATCCCAACACTAGGAAGGAGCTGTGCTAGATAAACGAAATTTGATAGGCGTGTTTATAGATCTGAAAGATGACGATGATTCAAAGTTCGAGCTACGCGCGTAAGTGGGGCGCTGTAGCGACACTATAAACATGCAAATGAGGTTTGCTTTAAATAAGCGCTGTAAGGTTCGTGATCGTTATTTACAGTTGAGATTTGACGTAGTGGGTTAATGTTAGTCAAGGATGCCTCTGAGAAGACGAAGAAGCCATTATCAACTGTCACTGAGTTTGAACGAGGTCGTGTTGCAGGGCTACGAGAAGGTGGGTTTTCTTTCCGCGATATTGCTGAAAGACTTGGCAGGAATGTATCCACTGGGCATGAGTATTGGTGGCGGTGGTCAACGGAAGGTACTGCCTCAAGAAGACCAGGTTCCGGGTGGCCACGTGGTACTACTGAGAGGGAAGACCGTCGTATTCGGCGTATGGCTGTGGCTAATCGTACTGCGTCTGCAGCTGAAATTCGAGCTGCAGTTGGCACCACAGTGACACAACGAACTGTTACAAATCGGTTACTTCAAGGACAGCTCCGAGCCAGACGCCCTGTACAGTGCATTCCACTGACTCCAAACCACTGCCGTTTGCGACGTGTCAAGCTGGAGCTCATTGGAGGACGGAGTGGAGATCTGTTGTGTTTTCTGATGAAAGCCGGTTCTGCCTTGGTCGCAGTGATAGCCGTTTGTTGGTTAGAAGGAGGTCAGGTGAACGCTTGCTAGTGACCTGTCTGCTGCCTAGACACACAGGGTCTACTCCTGGAGTTATGGTTTGGGGAGCAATTTCGTATGACAGCAGGAGCACTCTCGTGGTTATCCCACGCACCCTGACTGCAAATTTGTACGTCAGTCTAGTGATACAACCTGTTGTGCTGCCATTCATGAACAGCATTCAAGGGCATGTTTTTCAACGGGATAACGCTCGCCCTCATGTCGCTGTTGTAACCCAACATGCTCTAAAGAGTGTCGACATGTTGCCTTGGCCTGCTTGATCACCAGATTTATCTCTAATCGAGCACGTATGGGACATCATTGGACGACAACTCCAGCGTCATCCACAACCAGCATTAACCGTCTCTGCATTGACCGCCCAAGTGCAACAGGCATGGAACTCCAACCCACAAACTGATATCCGACACCTGTACGACACAATGCATGCACGTTTGCATGCTTGCAAATTCTGGTGGTTACACCGGTTACTAATGTACCAACATTTCACATTTGAAATGGCTCTACCTGTGATCTTGAAACTTTAATCAATTAAATATGTTACCTAGACAAATGTATTCCTAAACTTTTATTACTGTACAATACTTTTTTCTTGGTGTTGGAATTTTTTTTTCATCAGTGTATTACCGTAACAACGAAGAATTCTGACAATTGGGAAATGAAAAAAAAAGGACGTTTTGATTTAAAATTTGAGACAGCAGAAACGCTTTCGAAGGAGTAGACAAAACATTTGCAACAATAAAGTTTCAATTTTTGAAACTTTATTGTTTGAAAGTTGCATTACTTTTTTTTCCAACGAAGTAGTGTTACCTCATAAACAAAAACTAAAAAAAGTTTGTAACATAGTTTCGAAGAGATATGAATCCGTCTTAAAATGTTTCATCAGGAGCTATAAAGATCATTTGAAGAAGAACAACTGATCTGATGATTCCTTTGTGCCATTTTTGGCTGGAAAGCGATGATAATCAACTTGGTTGTAACCATTGTAACGAATTGATCCGGTAACTGCCATTGCAGCCTATAGAGGACGTCAAGATATTGACATTTATGATGACGTCATACGTCCGATGGCAGAGCGTATCTCTTGTCGGAGATTGGAGGGTAAATATGGTGTGTAGGGTTATGCTGTTGAAAGCGAAAGGCCCTAATGCCTGACGTTAGTGCACCTGGTGGTTGTGTAAATGAAGTTAAAATATTGTAATGTGTAAATTTCTTCTTGCTTTTATGTTTTGTGTATTGTCCGATTATCATGTCATTAATAAACAAATTTTAAAATACAAATTTCGCCAAAAAGCTTGTGTAAAATTTGATGACATCACACGGTTTTTTTTGGGGGGGGGCTTTTTAATAATATTTTAACAGAAATAAAAATGGCAGCAGTTATAAAATGCTTGAAAAAGAATTGTCTGCTAAGTGCCTGTTAACAGATGATGGCATTTACCGAACAGATGTGATGTAAAAGAATAATGTATGGATAAAAAAATTAATTACCTGTTTAAAGACAATTTAATAAGTTAACAATATCAGTTTAAAAATTTAAAGGCAAAACAGCTATCCACACAATACACAGAAAAAATGCTATTGGTGTAATATTTCAATGGATTTGATAAAACAATTTCATATAAAAATGAAGACCCTATGGGCTAAATAAAAAAAAAATAATGATTCTGAATAGAAATGGGGTCATCTCATTGGATTTTTTAAAATAAGAAAGTTAAAAATGATCAATTTACCCTAATTACAAGGTGTTTGGAAATATCGTTTTGTTATTCTGCATGGAATTATTTATATCCAAAACGGATAATAAATTTATAACGAAAGTCACAAATACTAAGATTAACTGACATGCAAGCAAAACAGGGATTTTTCCCGTTCAAACCAGCACACATTCGTAAAACATATTTCTGAGGAGACATGACACCTTTTATAAAACTTTAAAGCGTTTGACTGATAAATGTGTAACACAAATTTTGCTCTGAATATTTTGTTTTTTCAAATAGTTTAGGAATTAGATGGAGTTAAAACAATGAAATTCATTAATGAAATGTGTTAATTGAGTATAATAAAAATTTGCCTCATTTTTTACAATTGTTTGTTCAAATATTTTTAAGTCTAAAAGAAATGAGAGTGAGATAAAGCCTAATTTTTGCTTTATTGAATACCTTATAAGCAACGAATCCTTAAGTGATACCTTATAAACAACAAATAAATAGAGCAAAAGCCGCCAATGCGATCTATCGCAAAACTCCTATTCTTGTGTTGAAAATTGGTGATGTGAGGTATTCAAACAAATTGGACGTTGCTAACCTTCTCGAACAAGCATTTGCCCAAATTTCCTCAACTGATTCTTATAGCCCTGAATTTCTGGTTATTAAGAATCGAGCGGAATGGTTGCCTTTGATCTTTAAAACCGAACTTCCCATTCCATATAACTACAAATTCCGGATGATTGAATTGAAAATAACCTTGCCTCAAGTCCAAAATACCAGTCTTGGGAAAGATGGAATCACATATAACATGCTTCGCCATTTGAATACCATTTCCCTTTCCAATCTGTCACTACTTTTTAACAGAATATGAACTGAACAGAAATATCCTTCACAGTGGAGTTAAGCTGTTGCAATTCCAGTCTTAAAAACCTGACAAAGATCCATCCATCCCTCTGAACTACAGGCCGATTACTTTTACAAACTGCCTATGTAAGACCTTTGAGGGCATGGTTAACGCTCGTTTAATATTCGAATTTGAGAAACAAGGATGCATTTCCCCGTTGGAGAATGGTTTTCGTTGAAGAAGATATACATTCGATAATCTCGTTTTGCTGGAAACCCAGATACGCAACGCATTTGTCAGAAAAAAACACCTTGTCTCCATATTCTTCGACATAGAGAAAGCATGTGACCATGATTGGAGCTTTGGCATTCTTTCAACACTATTAAATTTGGATTTTAGGGGTAACTTACCCGTAATTTTAGAAAACTTTTTAACAAAACGTTCTTTTCGGGTTGAAGTTGGTAACTTTCCTTCTAATAATTTTATTCAAGATGGGAAATTTCCTCAAGGAAGTGTCCTCAGCGTTACACTTTTTATTGCTCATCTGAGCCAAATTTTAAACCAGTTGCCTTTATCCGTTAATGGAACACTTTATGTAGACGATCTGCAGATCTCATGCCAAGGAAGTAACATGACACTAAGAGAGCGACAGCTTCAAAATGCAGTAAATAAATTGGTAGCTTGGTGCAATAACAATGGTCACACTATATCCCCGGAGAAGAGCAGTTGTGTGCACTTCTGTCGGAAAAGAAATATTTATCGGGATCCATGCATTCGAATCAAAAATATACAAATTCCTTTGGTAATTGAAGTACTGTTTTTGGGAGTGATTCTGAATTGGAAACTCAACTTCCTTCCGCATATATTTTATTTGTGTAAGAGATGTGAGAAATCCTTAAATATATCAAAGGTCCTCTCAAAAACATCTTGGGGGGGCCGATCTAACCTCCTTACTCCGTATTTACCAGGCAGTGATTCTCACCCGTCTAAATTATGGATGTATGGTGTATGGTTCCGCAAGCCCATCTGTTTTGCTGCGATTGGATACCGTCCATCATTCTGCTTTGCGCACTTGCTCTGGTGCCTTCCGTATGTCCCCAGTTGAAAGCGTCTATGCAACTTGTCACCAACTACCCCTTTCTTTAAGGCGACGGAAACTGTCTACCTCATTTTATTTTCGCACGAAATATGTATCAAAACATCCATTTAGTCACATGTCATTGCCAGTAAATCTCCGTCGACTTTATAACGCCCACCCCTCTAACATCCTTCCATTATGTGAGAGAGCCGAATTTCTACTGCATGACTCGGACCTTAACACGGTTCGTGTTAAAGCTGTTGACTCCTTTAGTATCCCACAGTGGGATATCCCACAGTTTTGTTACTTTAATTCTTTCGTTGGATTCGATAAATCCTCAATTGCACCTGGAGTTTTCAAACAGATTTTATTCTGCCACCACTATCGTTATTATTCTTTTGATCCAGTTTTCACGGATGGCTCGAAACCAGATGGTCATGTCGGTTGTGGCACAATTTTTCCATCTGATGCACTAAATCACCGTCTTCATGATTGTTGCTCCGTTTCCACTGCTGAGTTGGTGGCAATTTTTAGTGCTCTCCAGAAAATTTCACCTACTCAGCGTAAATTTATTATCTACACCGATATCATGAGTGCTTTGGAGACACTCTCGCTTTACCACAACCGCTATTAAAATTTTGTGTACTTCAAGATTGCTGCAGAATGAAGGGTATCAAATCACTTTCTGCTGGGTTCCGAGTCATATCGGTATCGAGAAAGCAGATTTGGTTGCAAAATCTGCATCGTCTTTTTTGAGCATCGGGCTTCCCTTTTGCAGTGTTAAATGGTCAATTGTTCATCACATTTCTGGCAAAAGTCATGGGATCTTCAGACCGGAGATAAATTGCATTCCATTAAAAAGGACATTGCTTTATGGCCTGTTCATCCTATATGTGAGATGGTTATGAACTCTTCTCCATGTAGAGTATACGCGCTTCACACATAAGCATCTCATATTTGGAGAAAATGCGCCTATGTGTAACGGCTGCCTAGTTCAATTTTCTATTCACCCCATTTCAATTGATTGCGCTGTTTTTGATTCTTATCGTGTTCGTTTTTTCACCTCCGCCTCCTCAACCTTACAAGACTTGGTGGGGGGAAAATACTGCCTATTTTTAAATTCTTAAGATCTATTGGCTTTTATATGTACATTTAAGTTTATTATTCTGTTTTTATCAAATATTGATATTTCTCTTCTTAGTTTTGACATCATTTTAACACATTTTCATAACTCACAGTTTTAATTTTACAGGTACTAAAAACATTTTTTCATAAGTCTTATGCAATTCTGTCTCTGCACATCTGCGCTACATTTTAATAAATGAATTTTTTAAAATGTTTTTTATACTTTTACCTTTTGATTGGCGTAGTATGGCCAAACATGGCTCTTGCACCAACAAGCTACACAAACCAACCAACCATCCAAGGACGCATTTCGAATGTCGGCTCTTCATCTTCAACGACAAAAAAAGCGATTATTTATGTTTTTAATAAAAATTTGAATGTTTATTTTAAGTTCAGCAAAAACAATACGGTATATGCTGAACTGTACTTTAATTATTTCATTTTAAATATTATTAATTGTTATTTTTCGCCCCATTTTGACATTGGCGATGCTTTAAAAGAACTTGATGACTTTAACTTTTTGAACACTTTTAATCTTGTCATTGGAGACTTCAATAGCAAAGCCAAACGCTGGGGCTACGACTCGGATAAGTATAGGGGCAGACGACTCTCCGAGTTCATAGCCCGTATTCGCAGTCAAGCATAAAAACAAAAACGTATACTATTCTGCTATGTTGGCGATATCTGGGCATACAGTAGAGGCAGTATCCGAACACGAAAACGCAGGAAAATAAATGCATTGGAGAAATTAGTACGGTTTATCACTATTTAGTGGAATGTATTGAAATCTCGGGGTTAAAGTAAAACCTAAAGATTATCAATAATGATTGAAGTACAGTACTGATGGTACCGGGTCATCTCAAAACCTTGAAGGATAGGATGTCGAAGATGGACAGTTTCATTCCAACTGCTTGAGATCGTGAAGGCGAGGAGAAAGACAGCTATTCACTACCCCGAAAGGAATGTTGGTTTGATGGATCGATCCAAGTAAGGTTGGACAATACATATTCAGCAGTCGACCCCAACAAATCCTGTCGATACTGTTACGTTCAGTGGTGGTGGGGTGGTCGACTGTATACAACAAGAAGAATATTCGAACACGTTCGGTGCACTTTTTGAGAAAAATATGGTGTAAACATCATTTAACCATATTTATGGGTTTAAGACTATTCAAAATTAGAAAATAGGATGCCAATATTTGAAATACACTAAAATGTTTTTGAAAATTGCCTTTCAATACCATAAATTTAAGCAAATTATTATAAAACTTCAAACTGGCTACACCAAAAACTATGATTCGCATCCTAACAAAACTTATACCAAAATTACAGTTTTCTCTTGGGAATGAACTACAAACGCAGGGTCCTAATAGTAAATAAAGATTTTACAACCAGTCAAAAATTAACAATGAAATTTTTGGTAAATTTATGACATTGTTATTCAAACAATAAGCAGTAAATTAAAAACTATTCATTCGATCTAAATTCTTTCAGTTCATTCCCTAGAAAATTGTATAAAGACAAAGCCCATCAAATCTCATAGTAATGGGATAATTATACTTTGAGTTATTTCATTTAAAGTGAGCAACAAATGAGTAAAAATCAGTTTTGAGAAAAATGCATTTAAAGTATGCAGTAATTGCTATTAATTATTAATTAAATGGGCGTGCATATTTAAACTCCACCGCATTCGTAAGTTAAACCCTTTTCCACCCCATATTTTATTAATTTTCCTTTTTTAATCACTTTAATTTTCTTTTCTAGCAGTTTTTGCATTTGGAAGTGAATGCTGCTTAGATACATTTATTCTATCTGTATCGAGCTCAGCAAATGCTTTAACTGAATTTGCACTAAGATACACTACAACAACCTTAAAGATATCCAGTTACTCTGCAATACCTTCGTTAAAATGCATTAGAGACATAAATACCCTTCATCTGAGGATTCAGAGCTCAACAAAGATGTGTTTAGGTACAAATTCCCATTAAACACCGTTAAAACTCTCATTGACATTTTGTGTTTTCCTGGGCCAAGCATTTTCCTTATTAAAAACTAAATTTGTGTTCATGAAAATATATTTTTGCCTCTTTAAATCGGCATTTCCGGTTATTTAAACGTCAACTTCCAGTTAATAAATCATTATCAAAGTATTAATATCTTGACTTCTAACAAACATAGAGACAAAAGTAAACCTGGTTTGGATAGCTCTATGACTGGTCTATCGAATAAAAGAATTTTTGGAAAATGATACTTTTTCAGAAAATGGACATTCTCATGTCCGGAATAAGGTATCCGGAATGTCCGGATGCCTTAAAAAATTCTCGTGAATACCGGAAAACGGCATATTAAATAAGAATCAAATATTTATAGGTATAAAAAAGGTATCTCCTTATCGCGGATAATCCAATAGCTAATTTATCCTATTACTTAACACAATGCTTTCAACAAAATTTTAAGAACTGCATCAAGAAATTTTTATGCCTGAAAACATCCTTTGCAGCATTCATAAAGCATAACCTTCTCTGTAAATTCAAAACTCTACCAAAAATCAAGATTTTGTAAAATTTTCATTTGTAAAACTGATAATTAATCAATATTGACAAAATATTTTATTGATTAACATCATTTTGCACTATCACAAGGCCAGGTATTAGATGACATAAATTAGGTTAAAGGACTTCTTATTAAAATTCACATTAATTTTTTTTGAAAATACACAAATTAAAATTTATAATAATTCTATCTTAATCATGCGATAAAACTATGATGAAAGCAGAATGTGCTTTCCTGCAATTCGTGTGCTCAATCTTGTTGAAAAAGAATAGAGACTCACAAATTAAAAACTGTCAAAAAATAAGGGACGGAATCGTTCCATCTTTCGTCCGTCACCAGCGACTCGTTCAACAATTCTAAAGGAATCGGCTCATAACTTTCAATTCCAGAGCGAGCGGAAAACTTGGACCGCTTTCAAAACCGAAACAAATGCCGCCAAGTTACTTGGCGACCATCGATTGGCTGGGTTTTTTGAAAAAGTTGGCGGTCTTACTTTCCTCCGAAAGTTTTCACTGTCTTGATGGCGGCTCGCAGTTTCTGAGAGTTTTGGGAAGCGAGTCGCCGGGGGGACTTTCCGGGATACGAAACAGGAAACAGAGATGAATGTGGCCGGGGGTACGACCACCACCAATTTAAGCAGGGGTGGTGGCGGCAAATCGTCTAGGAAAATTTCGAACAACAGAAAGAAAGAATCTCTGACATTTCAGGACCGAATTGCGGTGAGTTTTTCTTCTGCTTCGATTTTTGTTTAAATTGTCCGTATGTGTTTAAATCATTAAGTTAATTAATTTTAAAATTATAATAATTATTAGTATTGTTTACTAGCTGGTACCCGGCGCGTTGCTGCCACAGAAGAAATAATCTTGGAAATATCATTTGGAAGTTGAAATATTTATCTTGTTTAATTAAGAATGATAGGAAGAATGATAAAAGGAATTCTTAAGGAATGATATTATAAAAGGAATTATATTGTCGACAATGAATGCATTCATTGAAATTGAGGGATATATAAAGGAGAAGCATAAATATTATTTATTCAATTATTCTATTCTACCACCAAATATTCATTTTTAAGTATTAGATTTGTGTATTATTTTAAGAGTGTAAAGCTTGATGTTCTTTCAGAATGGTGATGAAAGAAACTATTTGTTGTATCCCGTGACTCCTTTCATATTCATTCAGAATTCTCAAGTTTGATGTCAGAAAATGCGATTGAAACATCTAGTTTTAAAACTGACTCAACATAGAAAAAGCACTTATACCGTAAGATATTTAATATCGTTGAAAAGAGAACTGAACTAACCCTAAGATGCTTCAAAATTACTTGCACTATAATATCTTAGGAAATTACTGCAAAAAACAAAAGTCTTTATTAAGTGTTCAGTTACAATTTCAATCCTACAGGATTGGTACTTTCTCACACTCTCTCTAATAAAGCTGTTACCTCAGAGAACGACTCACATTGCATTTACATACAATAGCTCAGAAATATGAACCCTTTGCGGTCCTATGTCGAGTATGGTTCGACGTCGCTTTGTGTTCTGCCGCATTCTGTATCAGGTTTCAAGCTCGGACTTGCAGGAACGAAACAATGAAGAGCACTCGGTCCACAAAGGGTTAACCACTTAACTGTTTTGCCCGAGTGCCATACGTGCATCGATTTATCGAAGTTTTATAGCTGTAAGCAAAAAATTAATAATTCATAACGATTATAATTCTATATTAAAATTATTCCGAATACAAAGATAAGCCAAGTATTCAATGGATTTCTAATTGAATCAAAATAATAAAAACTTTCCAAAATTCAAGGTGTCATCTTATTAGATAGTAAAGAAAATAAGACAGTTAAGTGGTTAATGTTTAGCTTGAATTTAGCACCTTTACGGAATCTGTTGTGTGTCCTTGGGGAGTTATTTGGAGGTGGATCCTTGGTTAATAGATGCGGTAAATAGATCTAAAAATATTTTTAATACTTTACATGATTGTATTATGACTATAAACATCCCGTAAGTGCAAGTAATATGTAGTCGAAGTTTCATCGGAAAATGTACGGCAGCGCATAAGAGACATACAGACAAACACTCACATATATATATATATAAAATATAATATAATATAAAATATAATATAATATAATATAAAATTCTTATTATATTTTTCTTTATTCGCAATTTGATGTTCCTCCTTTGTACATTCTCATTCAAATGAATTAGAATGTAATAGAAATTAAGTCAAGAAAGTTGCATCCTTTCAAATAGATCCGAAACTAAATGGACAAAAAAGTCTTTGGTAAAACAAAAGCCATTTGAACGTAATCGGAGAATATTCTACCTTAGAGGCAAGGCAATAAATATTGCTCGAATTCCAGATGTCAACTTATTAGCATGCACGAGCTTGAAAATGAATTGATGCGAACAACACCTAAAGGATTTAAATTCCTCAGAAATTAGAGGGCTATTATCAAGCACCATTTGCTTAATCACGCTAATAATTCTTATATTATTTTAAATCTGAAATCGTCATGAGAAATATACTTAAATAATAATTAAACAGTTCCCTATTTCTATTCCCAAGAAGTGCTAAAATTTAATTTGTTTTCGTGGAAGTAAAAACTAGATCAGTGAGGAAACAGTTCAATTATTGAATTTTTATGTCTCTCTGCAAAATAAGATTCAAATATACAATTTTTTTTAAATTCAAGTTATCGTTTCTCAAAGTAAATAACTTAAACATATAAAGAAGAGTTTTGTTTCCCTCTAAATTCATCTGGTTGTGGGCTTTTAGCGAGACATAATGAATATATGATATTTATTTTGAAAGTGGGGCATATCCATCTTTGAAAATAAAAATGGGGATAATAGTAATTAAAACTTATTATGATCTTTTTATATGTAAACAATTTATAGTCGAAAAAATAATTCGAATCTAGTCCAGGAGATAGAAATTTCAGCTCTTAATAGTACTGAAACTTACTGTGAAAGTGGTGCAAGTCCGCCTTGGAGTGAAATTATTTTTGACCGAATACACACACACACAAATATATATATATATA
>JAPMOQ010002089.1:511687-551190 GCA_026543055.1 Argiope trifasciata | reverse complement strand
ATGGGGTTTGCTAGTGACTAAATCGCAAGTTGACACACACATAAGTTTGCACATAGAAGGAGGACTTGGTTGCCATACAATAGTTTAAAACAAAACCAATGAGTAGATATTAGTTCATTCGGTATAAACATCTCTTATATGTTAGTGATAAGTAGTATGTTTTGATTAGTAGGAACAACTATGAATGCATGTTAGAAAACTAATGAATAGATGAGTGGGCAGTATAGTAGCCGTTGGGCAGCATGCATTTTCAGTTGTGTTTATTTTAATACATTTACATCCAATTTTTATTGTGCTCAATAATACATAGAATACTAACTGTAAATAAATAACTTAAAGAAATTAAGGCAAGAAAAGGCACACATAAAACATTAGCTCTGCTGACAATCAATTCCATTTTGCAACGCATTTTAGGATACATTCTATTTTGGATGCTTTATTCAATCTCCCTTCGTATAAAAATATTGAAGATCGATGTCTTTAAATGTGGAAATATGTTTTTGCTTTTGCATAATTACTATTTTTAGTATCAAACATTCTATAGCATGCGTCTTACGCCAACATAAAAATTGCTATTCTGCATTGTCAACTGATATCCGTTTAATATTGTTGTGAATAAACTTACTTCTGCTGCGACTTTCAAATGATCAGTGTTGAGGTATCTCAATAAGCCAGTAATTGACACTAAACATAGGTGATCACTATTGCCTAACGGATATGTTCGTGAGTCGCTTGTTCGATACTTGGCGAAATCCATTCATCAACTTGGCACGCCTCCACAATCCAAAACGCCACAAAATGTTGCATTATCACAAAGTACTACTCTCTTGCACTACCAGCGCATCTATGAACTGTGCTTACTGAGAATAGCTTTAAGAAACTCGAAAGACCTTTAAAAAGTAAGCTGAAAGTTCGAGAAGAAACAAGCAGGCGTTTTCTTGCATCCATCAGGTTTATTCCTCCCAAAAGGGCTTGAGACAAAAGTTGCTGGCGTGAGGGGCCTTAGACCTAGAATAGAGACTGTTTTTTCATATATGACTTTTGAGAACCTGAATCAAACATTGCTCTAACATTTAAATTGCAATTTTCTCCTATTATTTTAACTTTTAAAGTCTGCAACAAAACTTGTTGACTGCAGGAAATACTGGCCAAATTTACTGACTTAAAATTCTGGCCTTTATTCTCCTTTTCTAAATTACGGGATGGAGCTTTATTTGTATTTTTATTTTGATTAACCTCGTTATACATTATTGCATAATGCATCTTATTACGAATGATACATTTTATAAAGCATTTGCACTTTCCAGACCTGTGCCCTACTCTTAAACACTTAAAACAATAGCCCTTGGCCTTTAAAATTTTGATTTTATCAATGTGAGACATTTTTGAGCTCTAAAGCAATTTGTAACGTCATGTTTAGCATTACAGAAAATGCAAAATTTCTCTGAATAAGAGGTAGTACTTAGTAAATTAGCTGCAGTACACACTTTATTTAATTTATTTCCTCTTTTATGTAAAAAATCATCCTTCAGTCCAAAACGACTCTTAATCAAGTTAATTATTTCTTCAGTTTCTACTTCCGTTTTTAAAAATGTTAATAAATTATCAAGTCTGCCTTTTGAATCGATACCAAAATCAAAATTTGAGTTTCTCTGCCAAGCTCTAAGAAAATCTTCAGGCAAACAAGATTCAACTAAAGGATAGAGTAAAGCTGCACTTTGGTCAGTAGTAACACCTAGCGTTTCAAGTGCACGAATCTGTTGCTCTAAACTATCATATAATGCACATAAATTATTTGATGAAAAATTTGAATTACTATTTTTGAACACTCCCTACGCTCGGTCATAATGCTTGGAGCTACCAAAAGTCGTCAGACTCACTTGGTGAGCAACAGCAACATCTCTCACACACTCGCCATAACGCTTGGCGTTATAAATCGTTCCTCTCTTCGCCAATTCACTGGTGAGGGAATATTGGAGTAATATCTTAATAAGCCAGTAACATCCACTGAACATGGGTAATCACTTTTGTCTTGTGGATATGCTACGCGGCTGCAAATTGTAAGTCGCGAGCTCGATCCTTGGCGAAATTCACTCTCCAGATTGGCGAGACACCACAATACAACTCGCCACAGTTAGAACTGACTTTTTCAAGATAACAATCTTGTTCTAGAGTGAATTTTTCGGATGTTTTTAACACTAGATTGCCTAAGGCAGCCATTTTGACTGCTTTTCAATTTCAGTTAGAAAAAAAATTGTGTATATAATGACACAGCTTCTTAGAATTTTGGAACTTTTTGTACAACATATAAATGCGTTTATTAATCATTGTAGTTGCTCCCCCCCCCCTCTTTCATTTCCGATATATACATGTGTTATACCTGTATTGCCTAAAAGCAGTCATTTTGACTACTTGGAAAATTTTAAATAATCAAATGACTTTTATTATTTTATCAAAGGACTTTTATGAATAAATTTCTAATATGAAATTGGAACCAATCTGATTGTATGAAATCAGATCGACTCCGATTTCGTATAACAGTTTATATATTTTTTGATAACCGTCACTTGTTCGTTACTTGTCATTCGAATCTTTATGCCAGGCCTGACATCAGAAAATGAGGATCCCCAAACTTCAAATACAACATATTCTAACAAACGAAAATTTTGTCTAGTACGACTTTGCAACAAAAACAAAACAAATAATATATGTGAAACATGTCAAAAGTATGCTTGCGGAAGATGTAAAAATAAAAAGATTTCAACTTACATTTGCTTAAAATACACAAATAATGAATAAATTATTTTTTGTTCCAGATGAAGTAGTTTTTTTATTGTTAATACTTACTAATAGCTATATTGCTGTAAATAGTATAAGAAATATTAAAAATTAATTTTAAACGAATTTCTTTACACATTGGTTATTTTTTCACAATGCAGTCATTTTGACTGCTTTGGGGCAATATAGGTATATACTAAGTCTCCATCTTTCTAGAGTCAAAGTGCGATGCTATTGGTCTGCCGTTCAACAAGGACTAGCTCTAAATTATCAAAACGGAGCAATCCGTAAAGAATTCTAACATGTATTTTTAATTCGATGCCCTCGTAACGTGATAAAAAAAAAGCTCCAAAAGAAGTGAAAATGCAAAATTTAATCATTTCAAAGAAATATTGTTAGTGAATATTGATTTCAGATTTCAATGATGAGACAGTTTGTGCCCAAAATTGTTTGCAAACACTCAAAAGTCAACAAGGCGGAATTGCAAAACAAACATGACATGTATTATTAACCTTTAATACCCCGAAAAATAAGGCCACGGTAGCGGCCTGGTGGTCGGCTCTGAGCCGCAGGTTTTTAGGTTCGAGACCCGATTCCACCGTAGAACCGTAAGTTAGGGTGGGGCCTGTTGCGTATTAAATCAGTCAAGACCAAACGTGGTGTGATGTGGAAATTTGGAGAGGAGATGCCAGGTCAGAAGTCGTCCCCGTCATCTGACCGTGGTATAGAATAATGTATATGAGTTTAGGGAATGATGTATATAATTTTAGGGAATGATGTATATAATTTTAGGGAATGATGTATATGAGTTTATGGAATGATGTATATGAGTTTATGAAATGACGTTTGTGAGTTTTAAAAAATAATAATGTACATAAAAATGCCCAATCATAATCTTTTTTATATATAATTCAAGCTCCGATATATTATCAAAACAAAAACACACGGTCTGTATAACATAGCTCTTGACAAAACATATCTTAAAAGCTACAAAATTGAATTTGCAACTAAAAAATTTAAACTAAATTCAATTATTACCTCTTACAAGCAATCTGTTGCAAAATCGCTTTTGTGAGTTACCAGTTCTTTCGGTTATTCAATTCAATTTCAAAAAATCAGTTCAGGAAAATAGCATTTATTTGAAAAGGTATTTTTTCGCAGCAAAATTTAAATAAATATAATTTGTTAAAAGCCCTTCCTCGCAAACTCATTTGCATCGCTGACATCTCACCTCGATTTGCAAGCTCGTCTTCACTAACAAATGCATTATTTGGAACAAAATGTATTTATTATTCAGGTGCTCACTTTCAAGACTTCCCGCCCGTCCTATGAATAGACACTTGGCGTGATTGGCTGTAAGTTTTGCGAGAGAAATCATCGCACCTAATAAATAATAAAACCTCGCTCTGTCTCTGTTCGCGAGGTTAATTTCAGATTTCGTTTTTTGAAAAATGTGAGGAATTTCTTCTTTTCACTATATTCTGTTCCTTTTGAGTTTTGATTCATTTGAACTCAAATTCTTTTTTTTTTCTAAATTTTTCCGTTAATATATCCGACTTCGTCAAAAACATTGGTTATCGACCACATTTTCGAATTGTTATTTCTTGAAGTTCAGACTTTTCTCTTTCCAAAACATTTTATTTTTTCTGGGAAAAGGAATGCCTGACCTAACATCCAGGGTCACCTATATTTTCAGTTTAAAATTTGTCTTACATTTTTTCAACACTTTAATTTTCATGAAAATTCTCCACAGTTAGCACGATACCTCCAAAACTAATTGAAGTATTTACATAAACAATTCAGCGAGTGTTTGAAATAATATCGGCAATGAAATGAACCCAAAGTTTTATTGATGATGAAATACTTTTTCATTTATAGGCGTTTGTAGAAAAATTAAGTAGTGAATTTATGAAAAAAATAAAGAAAATAATTCTATATTTTTTTTCATAATTTCATTGCATTTCAAATTTTTCTTAGATTTTGGTTCATTTTTCATTCATCATTATACTCTATAACTTGTGTCCAGAGAAATGTAGGACTGCTGCATAACCATTTTGCGTGGAGTGTTAGCCCTTTTGGTTGAATTTCATAAAAGTTCACCACACATTTTCCTACTTCTCAAAATATATTATGCTTACAAATAGTTTTGTTGCATTTATAGTATTTTGTATTGTAATTGACATCTAAAAACCCTAGTTTTAAAAAATTCCAATTTTTCAGAAATTTTCCTTCGAATGTTGTCGGTTACTTTAAGCTACGTACTCCTATTGATCTAAATAGATTATCTACAAATTCTTTTGCGTGTGAGTTTAAAATTTAAAGATTAGTGCACCCCGAAGTGTTAGGCATTAGTTTGAAGAGTCTAAACTAATTGAAGAGTTTGATTTCAACGTCCAAATCGCTCTGCTTAGGTTGCAAGTTTGTCGTTGCGACGGAAAAAACTGTGGATCGTTCGAGGCTCGGACAAGAGTAGAATTTTGATATCATCACACATAGAAAAATATCATCATACATATTACTATTTTGGACAATTGGGTGATATTTCGCATTGTCTGATTAACCCTTAACTGGGAAAGTAAGGTCAGTGGGACTACTAAGGAGGGACTTTCGGTCATCCCTACTCTATTTTCAACTCAATTGAATGGAGTGATCCTTTGTCTTCAGATTTGATCACTATAAATGCATTTTTCAGCTGGTTTTAGCTGATATTTTAATAATTGTTTCAGTTATTTCTTTGAGTGTAGTTTGTAAGACCTTCATTTCAGTGTTCCAATATTGTACAAGGTTTAGCAGATGACTCTAAAACTTAAGCGTCGAATTATCATCCAATTGACTGATCTTCTTATGAAGTGGAAAGTGATTTTGCTGATGAGGATAATTGTACATAAGTGTATTTCTGTGAAAGTTCGCATTCAACGGATTCTGATATGCATGTTCAAACATCATTAATTTTTCTAGAGGTAATGTATTTTGAGAAATTTATAAAATATATTAATACACCAAGGTAAATGTATGCAATATTTATAGATTGATTTTTACATTAACCTGCATGTTTAAAGTGCCACAGAAAACCCTGCTATGCAAGTAACATAAACCGATAAAAAAAGGGACAATGTTTATTTTTAATTTTTCATATCATTGTTGTCCATTATATTGCTTGCTATACCTTTATATACTGGAAAAGAGAATATGATTTAAAAAATAATTTATATTTTGTTAATAATATTATTCCTTGTGACATGTCATTTGAGCAGAAAATGTCTATTCCAACGCATTTACTTTTTTCAATCATAATGTATTTTGAAAATAAATCATATCAAGAAAAATATTTCAAAATATGTTAGCTGTTTTCCATACCAATACATCCCTTAGAAATTTCAATGGGAGCGTACATGAAAGGCGGTCTCGTAGACCGCAAGTCCCCAATTATGCCCTGAATTTTCTCTTCCACAGTTAAGGGTTAAAAACTCATTTTAAAATATTGCGGTCTATCCCAGAAGTTTTCATCTTGTGATATCAAGGGGCCGCGGTGGTCTGGTGTTTATGCCTCAGCTTTGGAGCCGGAGGGTTTCAGGTTCGAGACTCGATTCCACTGTTATGTGAGGGGGGTCTTTTGCGTGTTAAATCCGTCAAGTCAAACATCCTCCCGCTGGTGTGGTGTGCTGTGGAGGTGCCAGTTCAGGTGTCGTCCTCGTCATGTGACCGCGATTCAAAATGACGAGATCCGTCCAAAAATAGTCCTCGTGTTGTTTCAAAACGGAAAGTTAATATAACTAAGCTAAGCTTGTGATGTCAAGAAGTTTAGTTTTTAGTTTAGCTTTCCGTTTTGAAACAACACGAGGACTATTTTGGGACGTATCTCGTCATTTTGAATCGCGGTCACGTGACGAGGACGACACCTGAACTGGCACCCCCCCCCTCTCCACAGCACACCACACCAGCGGGAGGACGTTTGGCTTGACGGATTTAACACGCAAAAGACCCCCTCACATAACAGTGGAATCGAGTCTGAAACCTTCCGGTTCCGAAGCTGAGACCTTACCACCAGACCATCTCGGCTCTGTGATGCCAAGAAAGAAAACATGTACTGAGGTCTGAAGATTGGTAGATGCCCCCGAAGTGCTACTGTCATCGCACAGCGCGAAACGCGAGTTGCTTTAGTTCAGACTTGTATGGAATCGGGTTCCAAATCCAATTCTGCCTGAGATCGATAGAGATTTGGTTCTCGTTGGCTCTTTATTCGCGGTTGTGTAATAATGTCTTCTCGCCTTCGGAGGCTGAAGTTAGGAGTTGGAAATTTTGTCTCGGATTTTTTGCTCATGGTCTGATAGCGGTCTGACCTTTGTTACACATATAATATTTATTATTTATACTAGCTGGTACCTTCTTCTTGAATACAGCCGACCACCTTGCCACCACTGAACGTAGCAGTATCGACACGATGTGTTGGGGTCGCCTGCTGAATAAGTATTGTCCAGCCTCGCATGAACCGATCCGTCAAACTATCATTCCTTTCGGGGTTATCAATAGCTGTCTTTCTCCCCACCTGCCCTCTCTCTAACAGTTGGAATGAAACTGTCCATCTTCGACATCTTGTCCTTCAGGGCTTTGAGATGACCCGGTACTATCAGTACTGTATTAATCATTATTTACAATCTTCAGGTCCTTCCTTAATTTTGAGATCTCCATACATTCCACTAAATAATGGTAAACCGTACCAATACCTCTATAAATGCATTTATTTTCCTGCGTTCTTCCAAATCTTTGAAATTGGCAGGTAATTTCCCATGTCCAGATATTATTTGGATCATAAGTAGATGGAATCTTCTTATTCTCACTTCAAGGTTAGGGATAAAGTGAAAAGTGACTTTTCCTCTGTTGGACATATATCATCTGTCAAATCATTGTAGTTTTATATCTTCTCTCAATTCCCTTTTAAAACACCACTTGATTTGGGGACAATAATATTATCTTTCTGTGTCGCCAACTTCGCATAGTGATCCGCCTTTTCATTACCATATATCCCAACATGGGCCTTCATCCAATTCCACTCTATCAACTTGTTCATTTTAACACTTTTACCTTTTCCTTTATCGTCCCTAATATCCTTATTACAATTGTGAGACGACTGTGCGGCTTGTAAAACTGAAAGGGAATACTAGCTGGTACCCGGCGCGTTGCTGCCGCAGAAGAAATAATCATGGAAATATCATTTGAAATAACTGTCTTGTTTACTTTAGAATGAATGATAGGAGGAATAATATTTATTTTCTTGTCGTCAATGAATACATTCATCGAAATCGAAGGATATATAACGTGAGAGAAATAAGTATTCAAAGTGTCATCGCAGTCGGATAAGCGCATAAAAGACAAACATTCATTTTTATTTATAGAGATGACATAATTTCACTATGCCTATGACCATCCCGTAAGGGCAAGCAATAAGTAGTCGAAGTTTTATCATATTCGGATGAGCGGTACGGCAGCGCATAAGAGACAAACATTCGTTTTAATTCATATGGATATAAATGTGGGGTAGATAGAGTTGTCTCTCTCGGTTGCGAATTTTCTCATTCACTGCTTGTCTGACTGCCATGGTTTCAAAATATTTTCTTAAGTTCAAAATCATCGGAATCGGAGAAAGTCCGAAATCACAGATTCATCGGAATCACGTGATTGTATTCTTAATGGTTTCAATACTTTTTCTGTGTGTGCGAGAATACGTTGAAAAAAAACTGAAACACACACACATTTTTTTAAAAGGATTTACCATCTCATTTGATGTTTCGACCTGTAATTTAAAAGAAATTCATTATTCAACACTATTACTCTTTGGAATGGTAGCAACTCAGAAAGTCAATGAGAGCCCAGCGAATTAAGACTCTCACGTAAGTTGGCCATGTATTTCCTTTCATTCTACCCAGTCGTCATTCAACCTTATATCTATCTTGCCCTCGTACAAGGAAGAAAAGCAGTATGACACAACGGGGCTTTCAAAAGATCCATCTCTGCCCAAAGTCCCTCCATCGGGACCACTTACGGTCATTTGGACACCGTCCGAAAATTACTTTCGTGCTCTCTCGGGAAGGGAGGGAGTTCTGAAACCACCACAAATATCGGCTTCTTTCTAAAGAGGTTCGTGTGGTGAGTTGACTTATTGACCTGCTTTGTCACAGTGGATGGATTCATTAGGTTTTTAAAAAAAGCTTCTTCGGGAACTCCACTTTATCGGCTTAAAGTAGAGAGAGAAAGAGAACTTGATTCTAAATATGGATCACGATAGTCTTTTATTCGGATCATTTGAATCTGTTGTAGTTTCCAATGGCATTGGTCGTTGACAAGCCCGCTGATCGCTTAAAACTAAATGAGCGTCCCTTGTCTTTTAGTAGCGCCAATGTTCAAGGTGTGTGTATTTAATCGAAGGAAAAGTTCTTCTCAACTTTTTTTTTATTTATTTTCACACTCACACAAGTATATACATACAAAAAATGGACGACGATCATATATATACAAGGAAACACATAATGTACATACTGAAATATGGAAAGTGCCACTAACAACGAGCAAAGAAATAATACTTTTTGCAGCGGACGGAGAGCGAGCAGGGTGCCTACTTGCACCAGTTTCTCATCAGCACCAGATCTGGTTGTTTACAAAAACATCTCATTTACATTCCAAACATACTTATGGGTTGGAGCATATGACGGCATCTATGTTCAGTATTCATTTATACACATGAATAAGTATACAAAGAATAAACAACATACAAATAAAATAATTACCAAAAAACAAAATTTAAAAATAATTAAATCACATAAACAGCCAACGAAGGCCAAGGATACGACTTAGCTACTTAATGCCTCACATTCGCTTGCACAACCCCTTTTAACAGGAGGGCACATTCACCCTACTCACAGATGGAACACAGAATAACAATTGTGCGCGAACCCGGAACACCCAGTCATTTGAATCTGGTTGCTTTAAATATCTGAACGTTATATTAAGCTACATTAAACCAATAATTCATTTCATTTTTTAACCAAATGCTTGATTTTGTTTATCAAACATAGTGGATAATAAAGATATTTAGCTGGGAATATTTCTCTTTTATTATTTACTAGCAGTCACCGCACGGCGTTGCCCGTGGCATAGCATTGAAGAAGAAAAATTTGCTTCAAACTGAAGTCCAGCCTCCATCCGATAAGGCATGGGCATGTTACGAAAAATCAAGAAAACATAAGAATAGATTTGGAAATGATCAAAAATAGCGACAAAACAATTTTTAGAGCACACATTCTGAAATATTCAGACTCTTACAAAGGTACAAATAGGATGTGTCCGTTGACAAAACAATCCACTAAAAACATACAATAGGGAAACTGTTTTATAATTTTTTTTTCACTTCTCCTGTGTCTCCAATTGAAATGTCTTTCTCAGTCTGCAGACGGGCGATCCTTTCGCTCCTCATTCCGCCTCCGCCATTTGGTCGCTGCTCGATTTCGAGAGAGACGCTCATGTCGCTCAGCCAAAGACTCTCCTTCCCTAAATGTGGACATCCTTTCTCTGGCATTCGCACACCAAACGTCTCTGTCCTCTTCGTTTCCCCCATCCCTCAACAAACGAAGCTTTTTGGCATTCAATGTGTCCCGTCCAAGGTTGGATTCCCCTTCTTCTGGGAATCCTGAGATTTGAATCATTGTTTGAAATCAGACGTACACAAAGAAGTGTATAGCGTATGCATACCACAGCGTTTGCTATTTGCACATACGCAGAATGATTATAATCGCACCTATAAAATTCCTTTTTTTTATTTATATGATATTTATTATTATATTTTGTATGATATTTTTTATTTATATATATTAACACCTCCCTCATTAGATGCTCTACAAAATGGTAGAAATATCTCCAATATCCGTTATTTCTCGAGTGTTTTTGGCTCCAACATTCAGGCGCTTTCAGGTGTCTTCATTTTATACTTTGCCAGTCTTGATGGAAAAGTAACACACCGTCATGCTTTCTAATCCTTCCGATCACAAATATTAAGGAACAAAATGATGTAAATTCTCCCAATTCCAATGTACTCAGTGGATTGAAAGCTACAAGAGATTCTAGAGACGGCCAAAGAGTCCATTCAATAAAAACAGTATCTAAACAGAATGAGAATCGCTATATTTGAAAACTAATGCGTTTCTCATGATATTGTAAAATAATCAGACTGTTTTCTTCAATAACAAGATAATTTTAACTTTTTTTTGTATAAAATTATAACCCAAATAACTAAGCATTTCTTCATGCGAAGAGGTCTAAGGGCCACATCTTGACCAGAGTCTTGAAAATTACAACACTTATGAGGCCCTCATTATATTGTAGCGTCTCGATCTGGTCCGATCAAATAAAGGGTAGCGTTTTAATCAAATTACTTTATCTACAGCTTTAATTTACAGAAAAAAATACTATTTATCATTTATGTTTAGTGAAAAGTTTTATGCTCAACACCATAAGATTAGTTCCTCGAAATATTTCGGAGAAACTCACGAGAGCAGCTAACCAGCCGTCAAAGTCTCGTGCTGGTACCGGGGTTAGATCCAGGAATCCACCGAATTTCTCAGGTGATACCAAAAAAATAACTCCTCGTCTCTTCTCTCTCCAAAACCCTCGCCTTTTCTCTCTTCCTTCGACTTCACCTCTCATCCACATTGGAGCATTTGGGCTGCCGATTCTCCCATCGTCGTTCAGCAAAAACTTCACTGGTCTACAGTTGACAGGAGGAATGTTCACAACGGGAAACAAAGCAGGCTGCCCATCTGTGTCGCAGCCACGATGAGTGCACGGGTGGCCCTTTATCTGGACTCCCTCTAAAGGGCCAGATGTCCGTTCTTAGAAGGAGGGTTCTCCACCTGCCCATCTGTAAGCAATTACATCGCCATAAAACGTAGCCATTGAGGAGAGCAGTCTGGAATTGGCAATTATGCAGCGTGTGAAAAAAAGAACCCACCATGGTCAGGCAGGGAAGAAGCTGATTCGTTACAATATGAAGCCCTCATTTATATTTAATGACTGGGCAGAAAACGTGAAATTCTAAGAAAAGAAACAGGAAGATACAAAAATTATCTTTCGAAGCATAATACCTATTTTATCATCGAGTGTATTTTAACAAGGCCTCGTGGCTTGGGAAAATACGCTAGATGACCGAGGTCCGAGTGCAAGACCTAACGGGGCATACCAACGTGATTCCTGAGAGAAAGAAAATATTTAAATGAATGTCATATTTAATAACCAATCTTCCTTTCTTCGCACAGGAATAAATAAATGCTAGTAAAATAATAATAATAATTAATTTTTCAGTTCCTACTATTAGTTCAGACTCTTTCTATATATATTTATTTGTATATCCTGTTCAAATTTTCAATCGTTAGTAAAAAAACTTTTTATTCATCCGCTAAAGTTAAAAAAACTTTTGAACTTGAAGTGGATGACACTCGGTGTTCATACATTTTTTGAAAATTCATTCATTAAATTTTTCCAGTCATTTCTATTTGGTCGGCAAATCGCCAAGTCTGTCACCAACTAAAAAATTTAAAAAAATATTTGTTGACCTAAGTAGGAATTGAAAATTATTTTTATCCCTCTTTTAAAGATAATATGAATATTTGAACGTTTCCAGCAAATATTAATGTGTGGATTCTCCGAAGTTTTCAGAGTTCCAACAATCTCCCGCATATTGGCTGTCTAATGTATTGTTGTAACAAAAAAAAAAAAATACTACAAGACGTGATTTTTTGATGTGTGTTTCAATGTTTTTGTATGTGTGTTAGAAATATGGTGTATTGAAAGACAACACCTTACTTGCAACGAAATGCGACAATTATTTAGAAATATGTGCCAGAAGTCATCGACCTCCTGAAAAGATTGTTTGCGTACCTATTGACGCGCTCCGAGCTAGCACCTCGGGATGACCAACGCATGCGCAGACGATTCACTTTATTGCGTGTTTACTTCTTCGTTGTTGATTTAGCAGATAATTTAGAAAGGGCAAGACCCTTGCTCTTTGTAATCTTGTTACAAATAATAGGATCGTTGCAGTCATGCATTGCTAGTACGAATGCACGAATGAGGAGAACTTTTCACACCTGCCTGTTTACTAGGCGCAGAACCGGCCTTCTCTAAGAAGGGGACCGGGTGCAAGAAACCATTTGGGGCCTTAAATTTTTAGCAAAGTAAACGAAAAAAAGTGAACATTTGCATATTTATTTAATAATGCGTCAATCTGTTTTTGCTATTCATTAATCCAGGAAAATGACAAATTTTCCAAATTTCTTTTTCGCCACTTAGTCTAGCAAGAGCGTTTAAGCATTCTACCCGTTTGCTTGACCGAAGACAATCTTTTATTTCATTTTAATTGGCTGAAAGAAGCATTTATTACATTTAGTAACTGGCAATGCAAAGGATTGTAAAAAAAATCTTTCATTAGATATAGACAAAAAAATTGGCAGCTGATGATTTACAAGTCCATTTGAACCCAGCTTCAGCCTCAAGTTCTGGACGCCGGGCACGCTGCTCTGTCTGAACATGACCGACGGGGATTTCCTTATTCATGAATGAAAATTTCCCATCTTTTTATCGATAGCACTACGATCTTTGCCTAATAAAGGCGTCAGTCGACGCTCGGCCAGCCACATGGAAGCAAGCTTGTAGACTTACAGTTTGTGCGACCTTATTATTGTTAAGAACACTGTTTTAATTCTTAATCAGGGTGCCCCCCCCTCACTAGAGGGGCCCGGGCGCATTGTACCAACCTCAAGCCTCTCCCCCCAGATTGCTATGTGAAATATGGGACGTTCATAACAAATTAATTAATATAAAATCAACAAATGTGTTTAGCATAATTACAGAACATCAGGTTTGATTCGATTGAGAGGAGTTTTATATTGCAAAAACCATTCTTGATTATGGTGCACCAAAAGTATGGTGTGGATTAAACTCTTGATCTATAAACTCTGATATAAAATCTCTCGAGATAAATTTGGCCTAATTAGTAAATTGCATTAATCTGTTAAGAAAGAAATCCACACAATGACGGTTGGAGAATAACTTGGAATTTATTTAAACGTGGTTACATCTCGTAACAAGAACGAAAAATAAAAAAAACATACGCATCGAATGGCATACATTCACTTGAAGAATACACACAACGACAACCAAAATCTCAAAAATTCAGTCGATCGATCTGCTATTCCAACGTTTGACTTCTTATTTATATGTGCGGCGATAAACAAAAATTCATCTTCTTCAATGATAGGGTAATAAGAGTCATCTTATTAGCATATTGTATAACATTTTCTGCTCTTGTGTGACTGCATTGAATGAGCTGGATTCGAAAACTTTGAACCCGATTGCGGATGCTGCAGATATAAATAGGAGAATTTTCACTTACTCCCAACAGAATCTTATCATTTGTTAAAACTTGTCAATGCTTATGCAAACGGTAAAAAATAGTACTTAAAATTTAATTAGATCAAATGGTCAAAACCGATCATTTTTATGAAAGTAAAAAATTGTGGATGATTCATTTTGCAAAAGTTGACTTTTCACAAAATGAATCAGCCGCATAACAATAGAAAGTCGCAAATAAAAAAAATACAATGTAAAACAGGTTCTATTTCATAAACAAATGTATAAAATAGAATTTGCCAATGGCTAAAACAAATTGTCAGATTGGTTTTAAATATATAATCAAATACTTTTTGAAAGAAACGCAAGATGCTATCAGTAGCGGTTCCTTTCTATTGAAAATATCAGAACGACGAAAAATATCTGTCTTGTAAGAGCAATTTAAAAAAAATTACTCATAAGCGGTGTTAGAGTAGTGGGTGACTAGGTTTTTAATCTCAAAATCTAGTACAAAATTTATTGCATTTCAAAATTATCAAATAGCCAATGTTTGATATAAATTTCCTGTCATTTTGTCAATATGAATTTAATAACCAATAAAATGAATTACGTTGAATACAATATGATCTGAGGCCGCGGTGGTCTGGGGGTATGCTCTTGACTTCAGAACCGGAGGGTTTAAGGTTCGAGATCCAATTCCACGAAAGAACCGTCGTGTGAGGGGGGTCTCCTGCACGTTAAATCTGTCAGGCCAAACGTCCTACCGCTGGTGTGGAGAGGGAGGTGCCAGTTTCTTCCTCGTCACCTGACCGTGGTCCGTCCCAAAATAGTTCTGGTGTAGCTTCAAAACGGGATGTTAACGTAACTTAACTAAAACAATACATAATCTACAACGTTCATCGTTTTTTACATGTAATAATTAATTAATTAATTGTATATATATATCTTTACAAAAATGTTCTTTGAAATAACGTTTTAGAAAATGAGCTACGAACTGTTTTTAAGAGAGAGACCTCTAACGAAAGAAAATATAATAAAATTTCCAATGAAACAATTGTGTTAAAAATTTGTTTTTATAAACATAACTTTGGGTGAGGCACAAAATATTCAATGTTTCAGAAAGATTTTGATGTATAAATAACTGCATTTGGTTAATTTTTTATGATTGTTTGGATGAAGCAACATAGTGGGAAAATATAATTCTTCATCAAACGAGAGAAAAAAAATGAACCTAAACCAACCGAAGTACCCATAGAAAAATCTTTAAAACTCGAGAAATATTCTGAATATTGACAACGTCTTGCTATTATTTGAAAACTGAACGATAAAAGAACATTTTGAATTGAAAAAAATCGATAATCTGAACGATTTTCGTAGTTTCAAGTGTGTGCATAAATTATGAAATCACATTGAGAGATTTCTAGTCTCAAACTCCTCTTAGGTTACGCACTTCTTATTCAAAAAGCAATCTATTCACGGCTAAAACAAGTTTCTCGCCAAAACGTTGGCGACGAAAGTCCATTTAGAAAGTCCATGCCCCGAGTAATTAATTTTCTCCTTTTCACCAAGATCTGACATGTTGGCATTTCTGCCCGGGAATAACGGAGCACCTTTTTTTTAAACATCTTCGCACAATGCAAGTGGGTGGAGATGCGCAGGGGGCACACCCTGACCTTGAACCCCGCAAGTGTCCGGCCTTTCACTGTCCGGCAGACTCGGACTCGAAAGGGCAGGGCTGCGTAATGATATCGTCCACTCGCGGAGACGCTGGTGGCCTAATTTGAGTGAATCTGCATTCTAATCTGCGGCTCTATTATCGTGTTAAAACGTGGCTCTGTTTCTGCGAGGAGGTTTTGAATCATTGAAGGCAACAAATAATGGAAGCTTGAAATCGCGTAGGCAATAATTAAAGAAAAAAGAACAATATTCATCAGCATCTTTTAATTGCGCATGTTTTTCTTTTCACCTTCCTTCACCAGTATTCCATTATTATTATGCACGCTTCTTTGACGACAGATGCGTTTTTAAAAGGTTGAATTATGAGTTAAATTACCTGCTTTTACCAATACCGCATTATTATTATGTAAGCATCTTTGACAGCAGATGTGTTTTAAAAAAGTTGACGTAGAATTGCGACATCACAGTTGACATTCTCATGGGACTTAATTTTTTTCGGAGGAAAATAAATAATTTAATTTTTATAATGTGCTCAAAACTTTTTCACTCGCGTTGAATTACAGTTTCGATAAAAGCATTTTCTCTTTCCAACGGTGGGGAACTATCGCTTCATTCATTCTCAAGTGGGAACATTGAAGCGTTTGATTCCTGTTCAAAGATGAATCTATTATGAAACTGTTTTTTATGAGATCAGAAATTAGAAAATAGCAGTTTGCGTTTACGAAATAATATTGTTTTCATAAAAATCCCATATAAATGAATGTTTAAGAATTTATTGGCAAATAGTTTATCGTATGGAAGTATATATGCATAATATCTTCCGTCCAACAAATTTCCCCTCATAACCCGAACATCCCAGAAATTTTTTCTTATGATGAAGTTGCGTACGACCAAACAAGGTAGGCGTATATAACTTCAAACGAGGTTGAATTAAATTTAGTATAACGAAGTGCACTTATAGGTGGTTTTTGCTTCATTCTGCCTTTTAGCGATCCTTTTTCAATTTGATACGTGTTCTTTCTGCCTTCTTATTTTGATGAATTTGGTTTTAGGGTCTTACGTTGTCAGGTTTGCTGTGATTTATTTTGGACTTAAAAAGATTCGACTTACTATTGTTTAAATTTGTATATTTCATTTTTGTGATATTTATTTCATCTCTAAAACCTCAATTATCAGGAATTTTCGGGTTACGAGGGGTCGAACGAAAGTCAGACCCCTCACAGAAAAAAAATCCCTGCTTTGAATCTCTGCCTTAGGAGACCGACCCTGGAGAAATTCCTCAGGCCGGATTCATTATAACTTTTTGATTATTTGGATTTAAATATATTATTTTATTACTAATATTTATTCTAATTTTGTACTCGACGAATCTGGCTTTAAAAAAATGTGAAAAAATTATGATCTTTAAAAGCTGAGTGGCCTGCCTTCAATGCATTATTTATTACTAATATTTATTTGTAATATATTAAATAAATATTTACTAATATTTATTCCAATTTTGTACTCGACGAATCTAGCTTTAACATTCAAAAGTTACAAATTTGCTTTTTGTAAGAAGTGGGAAGTTTTTACGAAATTAAATGCATAAGTCTGTGAAGAAATTATGATCTTCAATAACCCCTATTATCCAATGAAAATATATTAACCCTTTATTCAACGAATCCTGCTGCCATCGATTTTTCGACTTCAATTTTGCACCAGTCGTTTAGTTTCCGTGCAGAATAATCTCACGGAACCCAAGAAAAAAAATTTAATTAACAGAAATATCTTAATTAATTTAAAATATTTAAATCCTAAGCTTCTATTGACTTCATGTTATTTGGGTCACATTCTCCGTATTCTTTATAATACCATCAGCAAAAATCGTCCTATAGTAAAGATATAGATTTGAATGGCACTTTCAAGTACCGTCGGAAGACAAAGGGTTAAGATAATCTTGATGGAGAAGATTAATTTTATAAGAAATAATTTGCTTACAGAGACATAATTTTGCTCTGGAATATTGATTTTGAGGGCAGTTTGAAGAAAAACGTGGCTTTCCTTATCTTCTTGGGTTTTCTTTCTTTGACCATATCTGTAATTGGTGCAACCGAATTTTTAGCGAAGCATTAATATTGTTTGGAAAGCCCCCGGTTGCCGTGCATCCCTTTGGAGGGTGGCCAAGTTTCGATTGGGCGCCCTCGGCCCGAAGGCACTCGCGGATGATCTTAATTTCTCAGTCTGCCCCACGGTGGACAAATGTCGATAACGCAATTAGCGTCACACCGCGGAAACTTTTTCGACTTGTTACAAATGACTCGCTCCTCAATGTTGACGGATTTCTCTCTCGACAAGGAACCGTTTGCAATCGACTAAAATGAAAACTTGCTTTGTTATTCGTACAAAAAGAAGCCTCAAAATGCGTAGGCAACAAATCGGCGATTTATCCCTTTTCATTTTGGAGTCGGCTGTTGCAGTATAGCTTTTGAAATATCTATCGCCTGTTTCCCTTGGAAAATCACAGTGTTACTGTCAAACTCGCATAACGCTTTTTAAAAATAAACCAAACAGTTTAAAATATTTTTTGTTTAATCGATAAAGATAGTTGATTCAGGAATATTTTCAACTCATTAAAATAGGGTTATTAGAAAATACTGCAGAAGGTTGTCCCAGTTGGAGATTTATCGCCAACTAAATTTGCAACTTGATTTCTAAATTATACACTCTCTGAATTCTAACGAATCCTCTTCCTTAATTTAAGTCATTAATCAGTTTTTAAACCAGTTTGAGATAGTCACGAGACTCCCAGATTACGCACGCGTCGATATTTAGAAAAGCAATAGGTTACTTTCATCTCAAAATTGGTCGCACTTCAAAACTTTATTTGCCAGCTAGAAAAGTTGAAGATGAAATTTTAATATATGCTATCTTGTCAATTAAATATTTTGTGACTTGCCATGGTCAATAAAATACTTTATGTAACTTATCTTTTAATAGCTACTTCATCAAAATATTTTTAAGGATCAAATTTTGATAATCATATAATTCACTCATACAGTTATAAAAGTCTTAAGCCCGTAATGTCTCTCTAATTATGTTAGTCTTTTACAAAATTTCAACTTTAAATTAAAGTGGAAATGATTAATCTGCTATTGATATAAAAACATTCTTTTACCAAAACCAAGCATTTTTTAAATATAAGCAAAAGACAATCATTACTTGTACTGCTCAATAATTACAATAATTTATGTAATATTTCAAGAATTATTCAACAAAAAATACTTAGATTCATGATACAATTCATTTTTTATTTTTATTTTTAGGGAGATTTCAATGATTCTAATGATATATATTTTTTTATTTTGGTCTGTAAACTTAATTAAAAAAATATTAAATCTTAATTTTATACATCTTTTAGTTCTAAATTTTATACATTTTATGCATCGATAATATACATTGAGAGAGAGAGATTGTTTCAAACTGGTTTAAACTGGTTAATAACTTAAATCAATTAAGATAGATAATAAAAAATAAAAATGTTCTCACATGATAATTTGAAATTGGAGACAATTGATTTCATTACCTTTTTCCAGAATATAATTCCTTTTTTTTTATCCAACGAAAAAAAAAAATGCCTTCTATGGCCAAATTGCAACTAATCCTTTAAATCGCTGACAACAGTGAAATAACTCCTCATTCGCTGGCTTCATTTAACTCCTCGAGATAATAAACCCCCAACACAGAAAAAAAAACAAAGCCTCGGACCCAGTTGCAGTGATCGAAAATAATAAATGCTGATAAGGGCGGCGTGGAGACTTTTGGCAGCCGCCGATATTTGAAATCTTGATTTTTATTTTATTTCTTGACGTCGGATGCATGTATTTTCCGTCTTTGTGGGAGGAGGCAGGAAGATTGGCTGAAATGATGCGTCGTTTTAAAGCACTTGGCAAATGAACCGAAGAGTTTTGCCAAAATTCTGCGTCTTCTGAGGTTTCGCTGGTGAGAAGTGAAATCATTCCTATAAATGCTGTTAAACACAGAGGAAAATGTGTGTTTTTTTAGAAAACAAAATTTCAGCTACAAAAATGAAATCATTTATAAAAATAGAAAAATCTGGAGAAAACTGTGTAGAAAATAAAATAAAAAAGCTGTGTTTTCTATTTTTATTCTAAAATTTTGAATTTCTGATTACTGAATTTCTAATTCTATTTTTTCGAAGTTTTTCTGTTTTTAGAATAAAAATAGAAAAATCTGTGTTTTTTTTTTATTCTAAAATTTCTGATTACTAAATTTCTAATTCTATTTTTATTATTTATTTTTATAGGAAAAACTCGGGAAAATAGAAAAATAATAGAATAAAAATAGAATTAGAAATTTAGTTATTAGAAATTTTAGAATAAAAATAGAAAACACAGATTTTTCCGAACTTTTTCTATTTTTATTCTAAAAACAGAAAAGATGTGTTTTCAAAAACCAATATTGCCGTGTTTAAAAAAATATTAAAGCTTTGGTTCTGAACAGTTTTCTCTATTTTGGTTAAATAATCTTCTTTCTTGAGCGGTGTAAATTTCCTCCGGTATGAAGAAAAAAAAAAAATCCCGAACTAATTTTTTTTCTCGCGTATCTAAAATTAGCATTTCTATTGAGAAGTTCTATCACATCTTCCGTTTTAAGCTGAAATGTTTGACAGCGTGGAACTTTTTTATATTTTGTATTATGCCTATAACTGATGAGCGGTACGGTAGTGCATAAGAGACATACAGGCAAGCGTTCATTTTTATTCATATAGATTTAAAAAACAAGCCCTATTTTATCATCAGTGTAGATCACTCCTTTATCATTCAATTCTTTTTCCCAACCTCTGCCATTTCTGCAGCTCTCTTTGATGTTCGTGGCAAAGCTGGGCCATTTGTTGTGACCGATTCATTAGGCCGTGAGCCAAAAATCGGTTCGCAACGATCACCACTTTCACGCAATCGCACGAAAGCTGCTAAAAGCTCTGCAATATAAATCATTCGACAGTTGGTATTGTCTCCACATTTGCTTTTCACCCATCTATTGGGGCCAGTCGAATTGAACACGAAAGAAAAGCTATCATTGTCATCAGTTTGTTCTGAAACAACAGAGTATGAATATCAGTGCAAACAACTTCTGTTGTTCTGCCTCTAAAGAGTATATATATCAGTGCGAACAACTTCTGTTGTTCAGAAATGACGGAGTATATATATCAGTACGAACAACTTCTGTTGTTCTGACACTAAAGAGTATATATATCGGTGCGAACAACTTCTGTTGTTCTGCCTCTAAAGAGTATATATATCAGTACGAACAACTTCTGTTGTTCTGACACTAAAGAGTATATATATCAGTGCGAACAACTTCTGTTGTTCTGCCTCTAAAGAGTATATATATCAGTACGAACAACTTCTGTTGTTCTGACACTAAAGAGTATATATATCAGTGCGAACAACTTCTGTTGTTCAGAAATGACAGATTATATACATCAGTACGAACAAATTATGAGATTTGAATTATGAGAATTATTTAAGAATTATGCTCCTTTTTAAATTTCTTTTATTCTGACAGTTGATCATACTCCTTTTGTAAAAAAAAAAGTAACGAATCCATGCAGTATAATAACAAATGTTATTTAAGATAGTAACGGGGCCCTTGTGAATTTCTCAGCAATTCATTTAATGTGAAAGTGCATGCGTTTTGTTTGCTACAAATCTATATGAATAAAAATGCACGTTTGTCTATAGGTCACTTATGTCTACCTAAACCGTTCATACGATTACGATGAGATTTAGTCAGTTTATTGCTTATACCTACGGGATGGTTATAAGGATAGTACAATTATCTAAAATTAAAAAACAAAAAGTGAATCTCAACCGCATCTTTTTACCAAGGATTAATTTACAAATGATGTGCCGAGGGGACAATAGACTCTGTAGAATTCTAAATCCAAGTCAAAGGTTAATATTTTGTAGCCATAGAACGCAAATTTCATGCAAGTCATTCTCAGAGGTAACAACTTTATTACAGATTAAGCAAGAAAGTTTTGGGGAGACCGACCCAGGGGTTTTTAAATTTTAATTTAATTTTAACAATTCTCGTAGTAATTAACAAAAATATTGTGGTATAAATAATTTCGCCTCATCTTAATTTTCAAAAATTATCTTTTAAATTATATTGACGATTTTATAGTATAAATATATTTTCTATGTGTAATCAATTTTGAAAGAAAATATTTTAATAACATTTTCTGATATTAAATGTGAGAATTTCGAACGAATATGAAACGAGTCACGAAGATAAAATAAATAGTTTCTTTCATCGCCATTCTGAAAGAACACCGAGTGTTACATTCCAAAAGAATACACAAATCTAATATATAAAAATGAATATTTATTTGTTCTTGATTCATGCACAGTCATACCGTTCGTCCTATTTCGATGAAACATTGCCAAAGGATGGATTGATTACTCTTCATGTTATTTTTTGGCAGCAGCAACGTGCCGGCACCAGCTAGTGAATGATGAAAAGGAGTTTTAGGGGTAATGTTTATTTACGAACAATCAAAGTCCTAAATGATTAATGCAAATTATATGCATGTATAAGGGTAATTAATCAAACACTTTTGAACCCTTAACATTCAAAATGGCTCCTCGCATAGCCTGAGCTGTGTCATAGCTTACTTCTCAACTTATTTAACATAGTAAAATAACTATGTTGAATTGATTGAGAGGGAGGGTAGAGAGCCCTTAGCAGTGGAATGAGTTAAGTTACGAAGAAGAGATTGGCCAAAACATCCAGTTAGAAAAATGTACCCTATACAATGATTTTCTGAGACATATTGATAAAGACATAAATTGTACCTTATACAATTTCCTGAGACACAAGGAAAAGTTTTCACAATCTGTAAAATCAGCGGTGATATTGAATGATGAACTTTATGCGCTTCTGCGGATTTATTATAAGTCGTGCCGTATCGATTTTAAAACGAAATCGTCGAAAAAAGGACCAGGCGAATGAAAATTCTCATGAATCATTCATAAGAAGATCCAGTCCTAATGAACGAAATGGAGTTAAACGTTTATGTGTAAGGAGCAAAGTTTCTGTCTCTCTATAAATATAAAACGCTCATGTGGATGCAAAATCGGGCTGAATTTGTTAATCGCAGTTTGGCAACACTTCGACCTTTCTCAGTCACATCAACAAGCTGTTTGATAGGATTTCGAGAAAACGCGTTTCAAAAACGAACGGACAACATTTTTAACAATAAGTCGTGCCGTATCGATTTTAAAACGAAATCGCCGAAAAAGAGAAGACAGGAAGAAAAGTTTGTGTTCACAAAGAACTTTTCTGAGACTCAGTTTTCGAGTCTACTTTTTACCTTGCATTTTATATTTCTTTCATTTTATTAATCCTATTTTGGAATGGACTGAATTTGAATAGAGCTGCTTCCTTTGTTTTGGTAAATTTCAATTTTTTAAAACTCTGTTTAGGTGCTTAAGTTCCCTAAATTGAAAAAGGGCCAGCAAGGCACCATTTTTTTTAAATCTGTTTCTGCGGTGGATGCATATAGTTCCTCAATGAGAAGTTATTTGCGTTTACACTGTTCTAAGGTTCTGTTTTCGAGTGTACTTTCTGCTTCACACTTTTTCATGTCTTTCGTTGTTTTATCACATCCTAGAATGAACAATCTGAATGCATCTCTTGCTAGATCAAATTTGTTTAGTGGATGGCGAGCGAGCGAAGCCATCTGAGAGGAACTGCAGCTAGCAGGAGCCCCCTAGCTTTATTTACAATACAAATGGAGGTGAAGGGCTCAGATCCGATGCACAGATTTAACATCTATAGTGTAGAAGTTGATCATATTTTGAGCTAGATCCATTCTGATTTCCACATCTGTTGCTCTACACTTTCAGAAACATGTAAGCGCGATGACTCAACTATACCAAATCTGGTACGCGATTTTGTAAATGTAGCTGTAATTTTTTTTTTTTTTTGTCAAATATTGGTTTTAATCGGGTGGAAAATTTGAGTCAAAAATACTAATTCGCTTTTGACCTGTTAATTTGATACGGGGAAATATTTCGATGCAAAACGAATTGAATATAAGCGAAGGTCTCGGACAACGTCAAAAACACAGGTTATCGACCACATCGGTGATTTTTTTTTTTCATTGTTATGTAGTTCCGACTTTTCTCTTTTCAAAGTCGTTTATCTTTTCTGAGAGAAGAAAGGCCACGCCTACCATCCAGGGTCACACATTTTTCAGCTGAAATCTGTCTTCAATTTACTCAAAAATTTAATTTTCATACAAATTCTGAACCATTAACATGATATCTCAAAAACTAATTGAAATATTTACATTAAAATTTCAGCGCATGTTTTAAATAATATGGGCAATGAATTGAACCCAAAGTTTTGTTGTGGGTGAAATACTTTTTTTCATTTATAGCTAATTTTAGAAAAAATAAGTTGCGAACTGATGGAAAAAAAGGCATCGATACTCATACTTTTATCCATCTCTTCTTTGCATCCCAAAACGTTTCTTAGATTTTGTTTCATTTCATTCATCATTATATTCCTTAACTTGTGTGCAAGGAAAAAATAGGATTGCTGCATTACAATGCTGTGTTGAGTGTAAACCGTTTTGGTTCAATTTCACTAAAATTTACTACACATTTCCCTACTTCTCAAAATATATTCTCAAATAGTTTTGCTGTATTTATAGCATTTTGTATCATAATCGGCAATACATCTGAAAACAATTGTTTAAAATTTTCTTCAAAAAGTCCAGTTTTTCAAAATTTGTCCTTCGAACCGTAGTCTTAATTAGTCTAGTAGTCTACCTTAGTCCGGTCTACCTTAATTGCCCGGTTAGCAGGGTAATAGAGAGTATTTGGAAAATTTCGGGGTGATCACTCCTACTAGATACATTACCACTTTTCAAACTCTAAGGGGATTATCATTATTTCAAATATGCCTGATATTACAGAAATAGCTATAAATAATACCTTATTTTGAAAATAATAATGCCTTTACTGTACATTTATGATTTAGAAGACTTGGCACATTACACGGATTTCATATGTTTTTGAAAAAGAATGAAACGTATATTCTTCCTTGTGAAACTAAAAAGATAATTGATAATTTATTTCATATGAATATCCCTTTTGAAAAAATGCCCCAAAACATAAAGATTTGAATGCACCCATTCATGCTTCATCTGTTTAAGGTATTCGACTACGTTAAAAACACTGATTATCGACCACGTGGGCAATTATTTTTAATATTGTTATTTCTTCTAGTTCGGACTTTCCTCTTTCTAAACCCGCTTATCTTTTCTAAGAAAAGGAAGCCCTGACCTATCCTCCAGGGTCACATTTTTTTTTCAGCTAAAACTGGTCTTTCTCAAAATTTAAATTTTCATAAAAATTCCCCACGCTTGACATGATATCATGAAAACTAATTGAGGCATTTACACAAATTTCCCAAAGCTTTAATTTTCTAAAAATTCTCAGCCAATGACATCTCAAAGACTAACTGAAGTATTTATGAGAAACTTTCTGCGTGTGTTTTATATAATATGGGAAATGAAACAAACCAAAAGTTTTATTGTTGGGAAAATACTTTTATACT
This sequence comes from Argiope trifasciata, assembly GCA_026543055.1. Lineage (NCBI taxonomy): Eukaryota > Metazoa > Arthropoda > Arachnida > Araneae > Araneidae > Argiope > Argiope trifasciata. The sequence goes on along the minus strand of JAPMOQ010002089.1, from coordinate 525,711 downwards.
GTCATTTATTGGTGTCTTTAAAAAATTAAGCTGCAAATTTATGGAAAAAATGCACGTATACGTTTATCCACAACTTCTTTGCATCTCAAAATGTTTCTTATATTTTCGTTCATCATTATATTCTATAATTTGTGCAGAAAGAAAAATAGGATTGTTGCATTTCATTTTATAAAGAATGTTAACCGTCTTTGGTTCAGTATCATTGAAATTTACTACATATTTTCCTATTTCTGAAAATATATTGTATTCTCAAATAATTTTGTTGGATTTATAGTCTTTTGTATTACAATTGACAATACATCTAAAAACAATAGATTTAAATAGTTTTTTTTTAAATCTAATTTTTCAAAAATTTTCCTTCGAGCATAGTCGAATACCTTAAGTTTTCCAAAAATGCACTCAGCGTTTTGTAACTCCGTGTCATCATAGGAGTCACGTCAAATATTTACCGATTATTCATACATTTTCTGCATGGTTTTGAGTTGACGACAATCAACAGTTTCGTTACTTGAATAGGTTGAGGATTTTCTGCATGGAAGCTGTACAAACAAGGCCAATTTATGTTAAAATCCTGCTGCAGGTCGAAGTCCAAGAATCATTTCATCACATGACTCAACGTTTCTCAATACGCAACATTTAACTCGTATGATTCGCGTGAAGTGAATTCGTTCATTATATTTATAGTTCTTTGCATAGGTGCGGTTTAATGATAGATTTTTTTTGTTTCAAAAGTAAGATATTTGTTTATTGTTATCTAAAACAAGAGATTTTTTCCCCTCATCTAGTAATAAAGATCGGATTTTGTCGACATGGTTCAAATAATTATCGCCCAATTCAAAGGTTTCTCAAAAAATCTGGTAAGTTAAGACCCTTTTCTCAAAATTTAACTATCATTTCTACGCATTTGGTATCATACTAAAAACCTGTAGTTTAATTACAATTGTTTAAATGGAAATATTTTATTATCTATAATAATATTATAAATATGAATGTTTGGATGGATGGAAAGGTGTTTGTTACTCCATCACGACAGAACGACTGAACAGAATTGGGTGAAATTTAACTTTAAAGATATATAGATTATATTCAGGAATAGAGCATAAGGCTACTTTTTATTCCGGTTCATTGAGGGGGTTATTTTTTTTTTTTTATTAATTTTGCGCCAAAACGCTGGGGCCGAATCCCGCCAAGGATGAGAAAGGTTTCTAGTTTTTTCCCAACAGAAAATGAAGTTGGGCCTAGTATGATTTCGACCGATTATTTCAAACGATTCTGTTTCTATTCTTAGTGTTTGATATATATAAAACCAAATGCTGCTAATGAATCGATCTTTCGGGTTCATTCAGAAGTACCTTGAAATGAAAAGAGAACAGAATGAAGGAAATAAAAAATTTCTAATCTGCATTGCTTTACCCCCACTGGTGTAGGGAAGTCAGACATGTGCGTTACGCCAATTGGCGTTGAAAGTTCAGGCGGGATTGTTGACAACTGTGTTTTCATTTAAATGAAAATTTTTAAAATGATGTGTATAATGCTTTTATAGCTATCTCCATCTCGATCGATGAATAAAATGGATCTGACTGGACTTGCTTTGCTGTTTTGTTTTATTTCGGGTATTCGATGTAAATAAATTGTTTTTACATCAGTGGTGTGTTTTTGTTGTTAAATTGTATTTGTTATATATTTTTCGTATACTTTTAAATGTATCGTTTTAGGTTAGGTTTCATTTTTTAAAATTTGCCGTTACTTGATAGTTTTTCGTACATATACATCAAAATTTCCACACGAACAGAGTCGCTGATAATAGCTAGCTAAATTTTTTTTTTCTTGCTTGAATATAAATAAAAGAAATGTTAATTAGTAATATCCAGCTCCAGAATTATATTCATGGGTTGATATGTTGTAGATGAGCTTGCACTTTGAGATACCAAATTTAAAGTTTATCCTAACAAAAAACGAGAAAGAGATTTGTTGTTATTGATGATGAATTCTACATCAACCTTTATTTCAATCAATGGATATTCTAAATTCAAATGAGTCATTTAGTCAAATAAATTTGTTTTAGGATTTCTATAATTTATATCTATCAGTCAAATACTTATTAAGTACTTTAATTTACTTTCAAAGCTATAATTCGATGTCAGACTTCTATTTGCGTATATTTTCAATAACGTCTCGGTTATTCTGCCTTCTTTCAGCCGATGTCTGTACTCATTGAATCAGATATTTTTCGATTTTTTAAATTTATAGCGGAAGTACCTGCTTATTAAAATTCAACAAAACTGATTTTAGAGTTTAACTTTACCAATTTTGTATAAAATGTACAAATGTCGTGATTGACAGATAATTTTTAAGAAGTAAAAACTTTATTGTGTGAAAAAAAATGTAAAAATGAAATATGCTATCACAAATATCAAGTTAGTATGTGAAAATATTATTTTTTAAGTTATTATTTGTCTCAATTTAAATAATTAATCAGTTTCAAGAAAATCAAGAAAGAAGAGCACTTCTCTATCAGCCTTTATCCCGCCCACTCCCTCCTTCCCTCTATGTATATATAAGCTATTTCCCATTGATAAACTATTTACCAATACATTCTTAAACATGTTGTTGCTGCGTCCGGGGAAACACGGACGCAGCAACAATATGTGCAGTAGCTCCTGCGGGTAAAGACCCCTGAGCACCCGAGGGCAGAAGTCTAAATTCTTGCTCATATGAAGATAAAACACACGCACATTCGCTTGCACAGCCCCTTTTTACAGGTGGGCGCATTCATACCTCTCACAGATAGGATATAGAAGAAGAACCATGCCGAAACCGGAACTCGAAGCCTGAATCACGGGAAAGGCACGCTACCCCTAGGCCCGGAGGCCGGCAAAGATCACTGTAATACCTATAAAAAGTGGAAGGGAGTTGATGAATGAACAAAGAAACCCTCTTCGGACATGGTAAGACAGAGCGACGCGACTTCTGGGAGCTAAGACTGGGTTCAAATGGACTTGTGAATCATACAGGATTTGATTTTGAATGAAAGTGATGTGAATAGTATACAAGATGTGTTGTGGTGTCATACTAAATTACATTACTCATTGTAATAACTACAATGAGTTAATTCTAAATGTATTAACCGTTTTATTTGCGTTGCCAGTTACTATAGCAAGTGCTAAGCGCTCTTTCAGCAAAATAAAATTAATAAAGAATTATCATTGGTCAAGCATGCGTTCAGAACCCTTAAATACACCTGCTATATTAACCATAAAAAAAAGGGAAATTTACAAAAAATTGTAATTTTTGCAAAAGTAATTAATGCAATAGGAAAAACAAAATCGCGCATTAATAATGTGTATTCGGCTTTGTAAGTTTCTTACTTCACAAAAAATTAGGTCCCTAAAGGGCTTTTTATAACCGAATCCCGTCATAGAGAAGGCCGGCTCTCTTCCTCAACACGTCACTGGTGCACTATTTTTCACTTCATGGAAATGATATCCTTCTATTTTCATCAAACTTTTTTCTAATGTTTAAAAAGCTATATAAAACATGTGATAGAGAGTAAAATTTTGTTAATTGGAAGCAATTTCTATTTTATAATTTCAAATACATTAACTTATAAAGCCTTATTTAAGAAAAGTTATGATTAGGGATAGAGATGGCTAACCTTTATGGATCAAAGTGCCATTTTTTTCTAAAGAATCATTGAATGAGGTATAGACGTGCCGTCAAATAATTTTTCGCTGTGATTATTGGGAAAATAATAAACTCAACACTCTTTATTTACTACGTAAAATTGCATTGTATGGTGATAAATGTTTCAATTATAGGTGTCATTCAAATAAAAGTAAGATGAGTGTGACTTCTGCTGTTATAGATTAGACGACGAATAGCTTATATGACAAATAGATTAGATTGTAATGGCTTATATTAACATTTGTGTACCGGGAGTTTGACACAGAAACTGTCATGTCACCGGCTATTATTTTGTCATTGAATATGGGAGTAAACGATCCTGAATAAAATCAAATAAATTTTATTTACATAAATACATTTATTTATGAAATGAAATGAAACTTTGGACAAATTTTTATAACTTTTAATAATATTTTTTGTATGATCTCCTGCGTGTAATGGTCCACAAAAGTGTTTTGTAGATATATCTCGTTTCGCTGTGCTTTCTTTTGAAGAGCATACATGCCCTACACTTTCTAGCTGGATTTGTTTCTACGCCAGTGATTATTGCCAGTGAATTTATTTCAAAATCACTTGGGCACTCAGATAAAGTGTCCGCGTATTATTCATTGAAAAGTTCTTCGCCGATTCATTCCGTCATATATTCCAATTCCAATTATTCAATTTTTAGAATTTTACTAAAATTGTGATAAAAACCTAAATACCAAGAAAAAATTCTTTTTTTACAAAGCGGGCACGACTCAACACGATATGCCAAGTGTTTGCAATATTCTATATCATCCTGGCTGTCATAAATTGAAATAGATTATTAAAATGCAACGACGAGTGAACTCGTCGCCGGCCAGCAAAGGGTTAAAAGTCGTATATTTTAATATTAACATACATATAATGGTCTCAGTTTCAATGCATCAGTAATTGGTGCAAATGTTTGATGTACAATTAAAAAACAATTTCACTTTTAGGATTTTTAGATTTCAAAAACATGGTACGACTTTATTATGTCACTCTCTTGATATTTATTTCAGAGCATTCTTCCAAAACAAATTCCCATTTTAAAGTCCTAAAAAGTGAGAAGTAAAGTAATCTTTCGGATTATCTTTGCAAACCAGTTCTTGAGTGATCTTCAGTCCGGCCCAAAGAAAGTGCTGACAGAGAACTTTCCGAGAAGTGCTTTCTGAAGATATTCCACTTTTCTTTTTTTAAAAAACTGGAGGATAACAATATAATTCGTGAATTCACTGAATCAGCCAATCCGAGATGAGATTTACTTCAAGTGGAAACATTTTAATAAGGCTTTACCCTTATTCTCCCTTGTGAGGAAAAAGGCTTGTAATGCTTAAAATTGGTAGTTGCAATAAAAATTTTCATTCACCCTGGAACGTACGCAGCAATTTTTCACCCCTTCAATATATTATTTATATAATATATTAGTTTTTTGGTTACTGTGCGTTTTCTTTTTTCGGCAGCAATCCGTAGAATCAGAAATCTAAACTAAATCTTACAAACTTACATCTGCCACCATTTTTATACTTTTATAATAAAATAATTTCAATTTAAAGACACACACGCTAATGTAATGATATTTTAAAATTCAATTTAAACTGAATTCCTTTACTAATTTTCATTTAGCCCATATTCACTTTATTCTGGAATATCCTCCTATTTTCTGACCCCATTCCACTTTTTCTATCTAAGGCAGGGTTGCTCAACCTTTTAGTATTCACGATCCAATTTTCAATCATAATTTTCATCCCTCCCCACCGCATACAATAAAATGTATACAATAATTATGTATTTTGAGTATTTTGGAGCTAAACCTACACTACAACCTTAATTTTAAACTTTACAAATTACCAAGAATACGGAAATTTATTGACATTTTGCAACACCGATCCTTAGCATCGAAAAAACAAGAATCCTATGCCTTTTTATTGCTCTTGCGTCCCGCTATGTCAGGCATTCACATAGTTTCGCGAGAAGTTTCGATTTGTCTGGATTTTGTCTGGTCAGAAAAGTTAAGTTAGGAGCGTGCGCAGATGTGAACAAATGTTTTCTCGTAAGGAGAAGGAGAAAGTTCTATGACGCCAATTTCAATTCCAGACAATCTCATTCGAGTCGATCCTTCTATCGCTATTGTATCTATTCTGAATATGTATGTTATATATATTTTCATGTAATTGCAATTCACCGTATTAAATATTTCCGGCAGCAGACTTATGAAGAATCATGGATAAATTTTTAAGCGGGCTTAAACGAGCATAAGACGATAGACAAGCACACAGACGAGCGTGGTTCCGAAAATAAAATCAAGAAAATATTTTCAAGAATACTTAAATTTTGGGTTCACTAGTACTGAAGTAAATGAAGAAGAAAGGCCCCTGTGTATCATTTGCTCAAAAATGTTGGCGGCAGACAGCATGAAAGCTAATAAACGTAAAAGACATTTGGAAACGCTTCATAGTGAGTGCGTAAACAAACGCAGAGAATTCTTCGAATTAAAATTAAAATCATATGAAAAGCAAATATCATTGTTTAAAAAAACTTTGTGAAGGAAAAAGCTTTAATTGCCTCTTATAAAGTTTCATTGAAAATAGCGAGATGTAAAATGACTCACACCATTGTGAAGAGCTTATTTTGCCAGCCGCAATTGAGATTTTAGAAATTATGTTTGGAGATAATTTTGCAAAACAGTTGCAGTCTATACCTCTTTCAAATGATACTGTTGCCCGTCGAATTGCTGATATAGCTGAAGATGTAGAATGTCAGCTTTTGTCGAAGTTACGTGACAAATTATTTTCAATACAACTCGATGAGGCAACAGATAGTAATAAAGATGCTCATTTCATTGCCTATGTTAGATTTTGTGAGGATTTGTCAGTAGCAGAAGAATTAATTTTCTGCAAACCAATAGAACTCAAAGCAACAGCACTCGCATTATTTGCTATTTTAAATGATTTTATGAACGAAGCAAACATAGAATGGAAAAATTGCGTCGGAATATGCACCGATGGTGCTCGTTCTATGTCCGGAAGATTCCAAAGTATTCAAGCACTTGTGAAACAAAAATCGCCACAGTGCGTCTGGACACATTGCATGATCCACAGAGGAGCTTTGGCTTCCAAAGAAATGAGTCTTTGTTTAAATATTGTGTTAACTACGGTTGTAACAGTAGTAAATTATATAAAAATGAGACCCCTGAAATCAAGAATCTTTTCCGCACTTTGTAAAGACATGGGTGCAGTACATTCAGCGTTACTATTTTATTGCGAGGCAAGATAGTTATCACGAGGGAAATTTTTACAACGTGTTTATGAATTAAGAGAAGAAATCGCCGTTTTCCTAGAAGTGGAAAACAGACCGGAAGCTGAGAATTTTCGCAATAGTTTATTTGTGATGAAATTGAGCTACATGGTTGACATATTCGATAAATTAAATAACTTGAATCTTCAACTGCAAGGAGCAAATACACATATATTGGATACGAGTGATAAAGTTAATGCTTTTTGTAGGAAATTGGAATTGTGGAGCAGAAATTTAAAGCAAGAAAACTTAACAATGTTTGCAGATTTGAATGATTGTATTAAAACTTACAAGGCTGAAGAACATGTAAAAGTTGTTTTTGTAACCATTGAAAATCATTTAGCAATGCTAGCAAAGAATTTTAAAAAGTGCTTTCTTGCTGACGACAAACTGATATCAAGTTACAAGTGGGTGAGGGATCCATTTCAAAATCCTCCCTAAGGACTCTCAATTGAAGAGGAAGAAACCCTCATAGACTTTACGGCAAGCGGCGAAGCCAAAAGACAATTTAGTAATAAATCACTCTTTGAATTTTGGGCAGGAATGTATGATGAGTTTTCTACACTGAAAACAAGGTCATTTCGCATTCTACAACCCTTTTCAACTTCTTACCTTTGTGAAACTGGACTTTCTGCAGTGGCTTCTTTGAAGACAAAATATAGATCTCAGCTAAATATAGAAAAAGAACTGAGAGTGTCTATTTCTAATACTAAACCCTCTTTCGAAAAACTTTGCTCTGCAAGACAGGCCCAAGGAAGTCACTAATAATTATTAAATTTGTTTTTAATTTAGTACGTTGTTTTAATTTAATAAGTTAATTATTAAATACGTCGAAATGTATTTTGTTCTGTATGTGTTTGTGTGTGTTCTTTCTTTTCAGTCATTTAATCAATTTTTTAAATAACATTTTCTCTTGGATATGCTCGCCCCCCCCCATTAGTGTGCTCGTGCCCCTCAGGTTGAGAATCACTGATCTAAGGAATTCTACAGCAGCTTTGCAAAATGGCTGAATCGGCTGAAAGTCTTCCTTCCCCACACTTCAAGTGAAACGGCAAAATTTGGCCGACTCGAAGGAATTTCTTGTAAAGATCCCTCTGTTTCCCTTTCCCGGTTCGAAAATCCCCGTCTAAATATCCTTGTATTAGCACTGTGAACAAGTATTATCCCTATCAGTATCATGTGATGTAAGACCAGGGATAAAATAATCAAGATTTTTCCCTCATTCCACTCCGTATCGTTGTGTCAGTGTGTTTAAAACTATGGTTTTTAGATGTATTGTCTATCATAATACAGAATACTGTAAATTCAACAAAGTTATTTTTAAAATATATTTTGAGAAATAGGAAAATGTGTAGTCAATTTTAATGAAATTAAAACAAAACGGTTAACACTTTACACAAAATGATAAAGCAGCAATCCTATTTTTCTTTCTGCACAAATTATAGAATATAATGATGAACGAAATAAGCCGAAATTTAAGAAGCAGTTTGAGATGCAAAAAATTTATGGTTAAAAATATACATACACTGATGGAAAAAAAATCCCAACACTAGGAAGGAGCTGTGCTAGATAAACGAAAGATGACGTCGATTCAAATTTCGAGCTACGCGCGTAAGTGTGGCGCTAGTAGCGACACTATGAACATGCAAATGAGGTTTGCTTTAAATAAGCGCTGTAAGGTTCGTGATCGTTATTTACAGTTGAGATTTGACGTGGTGGGTTAATGTTATTCAAGGATGCCTCTGAGAAGACGAAAAAGCCATTATCAACAGCTCACTGAGTTTGAACGAGGTCGTGTTTTCTTTCCGCGATATTGATGAAAGACTTGGCAGGAATGTATCAACTGTGCTTGAGTATTGGTGACAGTGGTCAAGGGAAGGTACTGCCTCAAGAAGACCAGGTTCCGGGCGGCAGCGTGGTACTACTGAGAGGGAAAACCACCGTATTCGGCGTATGGCTGCGGCTAATCGTACTGCGTCTGCAGCTGAATTCGAGCTGCAGTTGGCACCACAGTGACACAATGAACTGTTACAAATCGGTTACTTCAAGGACAGCTCCGAGCCAGACGCCCAGTACAGTGCATTCCACTGACTCCAAACCACTGCCGTTTGCGACGTGAGTGGTGTCAAGCTAGAGCTCATTGGAGGACGGAATGGAGATCTTTTGTGTTTTCTGATGAAAGCCGGTTCTGCCTTGGTCGCAGTGATAGCCGTTTGTTAGTTAGAAGGAGGCCAGGTGAACGCCTGCTAGTGACCTGTCTGCGGCCTAGACACACAGGGCCTACTCCTGGAGTTATGGTTTGGGGAGCAGTTTCGTATGACAGCAGGAGCACTCTCGTGGTTATCCCACGCACCCTGACTGCAAATTTGTACGTCAGTCTACTGATACAACCTGTTGTGCTGCCATTCATGAACAGCATTCAAGGGGGTGTTTTCCAACAGGATAACGCTCGCCCTCATACCGCTGTTGTAACCCAACATGCTCTACAGAGTGTCTACATGTTGCCTTGGCCTGCTAGGTCACCAGATCTTTCTCCAATCGAGCACGTATGGAACATCATTGGACGACAACTCCAGCGTCATCCACAACCAGCATTAACCGTCCCTGCATTGACCGCCCAAGTGCAGCAGGCATGGAACTCCATCCCACAAACTGATATCCGACACTTGTGCGGCACAATGCATGCACGTTTGCATGCTTGCATTCAAAATTCTGGCGGTTACACCGGTTACTAATGTACCAACATTTCACATTTGAAATGGCTCTTCCCGCCAATGGCTTTACCTGTGATCTTGAAACTTTAATCACTCAAATATGTTACCTAGACAAGTGTATTCCTAAAATTTCATTACTGTACAATAATTTTTCTTGGTGTTGGGATTTTTATTTCCATCAGTGTATATATGCATTTTTTCCATGAATTTACAACTTAATTTTTCCAAAAACACTTGTAAATGAAAAATTATTTCACCAATAAAAGAAATTTTGCTTCATTTCATTGCCGATATTATTTCGAACACACGCTGAAATGTTTATGTGAATACCTCGATTAGTTTTTGATATCTTGTAAAGGTGGAGAATTTTTATGAAAATGAAAGTTTTGAGAAAATCGAAGTGAAAGACAAATTTTAGCTGAAAAATGTATGACCCTGTACGATAGGAGAGGCCTTCCTTTTCCCAGAAAAGATAAACTGTTTTGGAAAGAGGAAAATCTTAAGTAGAAGAAAGAGCATCATAAAATTATTCGCCAATGTGGTCGATAAAAAGTGTTTTTAATGTAGTCAGATAACTTAAGCTATCCAATTGTACCTTTTTTGTAAGGAGAAAATAAATATGTATGTTTCATAAATGCGTTGTGAATTTCAAGTTGGGAACTGAAATATTTTCTGTAATGAATTGTCTTTCTGTTTTTCAGATAAATCGTAATTTAAAAATCAATTTTTTAAAAAAAAAACTTTGATTCTGAAATTTCGAATGTTTATTTCCTTTATAGTTGTGCTAGAATACACATTTTTAATTCTAGGTTCAAATTCCATTTATCATTCTTTCTTCAGAAAATAATCGAATTTAAAAAACAGGAAACTAAAACTTTTCAAACTAAACGCGAGACAGGAACTTTAATCATTAATCAAAGATTGGGAAAATGAGCATTGTTTCAGATTTAATTTCAGTCGAGTTCGCTTTGGGTGTATGATGTGAGGTAAGCAATCCTCAATAGAAAAACAAAGACGACGTTTATTTACACGAAGACAGTACAGCACAAAGATGACAAATACTGACAGCCTTAAACGCACACAGCAGCACACAACAATTAAACACAAGTAGTGACAACGTCCACGGGACACAAAGCGGTCAAACAGGATTCAATAGGAGAAAGGATCCTCGTAGCTTTGATCTACGGTCTCTCCAGACGACTGATACACTCCTCTGTCTCCTGACAACTTACTACTTCACACAACTGGCTACTATACACGACCGAATACAGCACACAGCAGTTCACCATTGCTTCGCTATCCTCTCTACGACTCTGACTACAGTCCACTACGTCCAATTCATGACTACTCACAACATGAGATTGCCGGCCTTTTATTGTTCCAGGGAAGCGTGGTTAGAAGCATCTGGGCCAATCATGGCGTATTTGGCCCCATTCCTGTTCCTAATGGTTGGATTGTGAAAATACTCGAAGTTTCGAGTATCATCCATATTGTCGACAAATTCGTGACCAAATCGGCATAGGGTCGAGAAGTTTGTCGCCAGGCTCTCGGAATCACAAATGCGACTTCCAGCAGCTTCCAATACAGATGACTGTAAATTAGTCTTTCTTATGATGAGACTTAAATAATTAAATTATTTTAATTACTTATTATTGCTTAATTACTTATTTAAATTATTTTAATTACTTTGTTTTGATTCCCTACTAATGCATGGACATTAAAACAACAACAACGCAAGCAGAGACTATGAAATCATTTCATGGTATTCTTTACTTTTAAGAAATAAATAATTTTTTCCTCCAATATGAAACAGAAAACGGCATTTGAAACGGGCGGAATTGCATTGGAGTATTTGCAGAACGAATAAGATTTTTAAAAATGGGTTAGAGAATTTTTACAAATGATTTTCAAAAATAGCTTAAATAACAATCATCATCAAACGCAACGAAAAAACAAGTAATATATTTAAAGAATTAAAATTCAATTCTTATTTATGCTTTTATATTATTTATATATATCTTCAAAACATTTCATTTATGATGGGTTGTGGCGTCAGAAATATTTGGTGACGAATTTGTAAACCTGGCGGCCAAGTAGAAATCACTGAAAAAATTTAATGAATGAATATTTAAAAGAAAAGAAAACTGTATGAACATCGAGTTTCATCTACTACAAGTTTTAAAAAGTGTATCTGAACTTGAGCGGATGAATCAACAGTTAACAAGTAACCTTATTTTGAATCCTTGCCACAGTGTGACCCTTGAAAAAATCTTAAGGCCAGATTCTTTTTCTATTTGTTGTAATTTTGATTATGATGTATTCCTTCTTACATACATACATACATATATATATATATATATACAACCATAAAAGCATTAAAGTAATTAAAACCCACTTCCTGAGTCAACAAAAATTAAAACGAAACTAATTAGGGCGAAATCGAAATTAAAATTCGGAATTAAACGCTAAAAGTTCACAAAAATGAAAAGTAAATGAAATAGAACATTTTAATGAAACAAATCTAGATTAATATAATTAATAAAATTATGTAAACGAAACTAAATTGGAATCGAAACTTTTTCTATAGGTTGTAGTTTTGATTCGATTGTGTTCCTTTTTGATTGGATTATATATATATACAGTGGGTAAAAAAAGTTTCCGTACGGTCACTAAATTTAAGAATAAATGAGCATAATTTGTACAGTATTGCATTTTTTCTTTAAATACTGTCTATATGTGTTTAGTATAAGTCTATAGAAAGAGATTTTTGTAAATTTTCATTTTTAAAAAACGAGAAAAGCATATTATTTGCAATATCTAAGGTAAATTGAAAATTGCAGTGCAAAAAAAAGTTTCCGTACGCTTTATGCAAATTCTTTCTGAAGTGTTTAAAACAGGCCCGCAGTAAATCTGTGACGTCAGAAAGTTAATCACTGATAAGAAAACAACATTTTGACAGTTGTTGAGTTTAAATTTGTTCTTGATCGTCTCAAAATGGAAGTTCCCAGAGCTAGTCGGGAATTAGTGATTAAATTGCGAAATGATGGATTATCCATAAAAAGGATTAGTGAAAGGATTAAAAAATCGATGTCTACTGTGCAATATATCATTGAAAGATATCGTAAACTTCATTCACTTGAGGATAGAGATCGAACCTGGAGGCTGTCAAAATTAAATCACGTGCATAAAAGAAACATCTTACGCCAAGTTCTAGAAAATCCACGAATTAGTGCACCGAAGTTGGCAGCTGATTTAATGGTTGGTTACAACATTAAAGTCTCAACTCAAACCGTGAGAAATGTCATTAAAAAAAGTGGTTATCATGGACGTGCGGCCCGGAAGAAACCCTATATAAGTTTGTAGAACAGGAAAAAGAGCCTCGAGTTTGCAAAGAAGCATGTAAGCAAGCTATTATCTTTTTGGGAATCTATTTTTTTTAGCGATGAATCAAAATTTAACATTCATGGGTCAGATGGCCGAGTTATGGTGTGGAGAAAACCAAATGAACAAATGCTAACTAAGAATTTATGCGGAACTGTGAAGCACGGTGGTGGTGGTGTTATGGTGTGGGGGTGTATGAGTGCTTCTGGAGTAGGAAATTTGCAGTTCATCGAGGGAAATATGGATCGATATGGATCGATATGGATATCTGGATATTCTTAAACAAAATGTGTTATCCAGTGCAGAGAAACTATCTCTTGGAACTGGATTTACTTTTCAGCAGGACAACGATCCTAAACACACCTCTAAGATTTGCCAAGAGTGGTGCCTTTACCATGTTAAACAACAACTTCATAGCCCTCCCCAGTCACCCGATTTAAACCCCATTGAACATTTGTGGGAAGAAATTGGCCGACAACTTAAAAAATATGACATAAAAGACAAAGTTAAGCTCAAAAGTGCCATTAGTAGTATTTGGTGTAATATTTCTCCAGAAACAACAAAAAAACTTGTAGGGGTAATGCCTCAACGTCTAAAAGAGGTGATAAAGGCCAAAGGAGAGCCCACTGATCATTAAATGTATATTTGTTAAATATATTTTGCATTTTTGTAAACTTTTTTCGTGTGCTAGGGCACCGTACGGAGACTTTTTTGTTCCATGTTTACGGCATTTTTTGAGTTTTTAAGCTTTATTATTTAATTTTGTCAGTATTTTCATCCTTTTAATGTGAATAAATATTAAATAATATTAGTTTAAACTCATTTTTAAGTTTTCATTTTTATCATTATAAATTTTGTGTGACAAATAAAGCTTTGATTTGCAAATGTATCTGAGTACGGAGACTTTTTTTACCCACTGTATATATATATATATATATATATATA
>JAPMOQ010002089.1:497050-511287 GCA_026543055.1 Argiope trifasciata | reverse complement strand
AAACTAATAGTAAGAATTGAATAAAGAGCAGGCAATGTCAGTATCAAGTATTTGACACAATTACCATGAAAAAAAAAGGCCTTCCTTTCAGAGCACGCCTTTCGTCATTCCTTGTTTGATGTCTCTAAGTGGCAAGAAACCCCGTAAGACTTTTCTTGGTTCTTTGGGAGCGAGCTTCATTAAGTGTCATAAAAAGAGAGGTTGCGATTTCCAACCGCCCATCAATATTAAACGCCGCAATCAATTTAATTCTCGAGATGTTTTCACACCACGCCCTCTGACCTACAGTATTTCCGTACAAAGAAGAAGAGCGGCAGTTTGTAATTGAACCTATTTTTAGAACAGGTAGCCACGCCCTCATTTGTTAAAGGCCAAGGGATCGGAGACTGCTTTAAATTTATTTTTAAAAAAATTAATGTGCAATTGGGAAAAGCATTGCAAAAACAGAAAATTTTGAAAAAAAAAGTATACAGGATACTAAAATAATCTATACTTATAATAAAGCTCAATGTGTGTGTGTGTTGACTCTCTACAGACCAAACAGTTGGACCTACAGCTACCAATGTATACCTTGGAGGTCAGGAGCATGTACCGCAGAGCCCTTTTTTTTTTCGAATTTTAATTAATTTAAAATTAAGTGAAATTTCGATGTTTTTCCACTACCGAAGATATTATCGCACAAACATGATTTTTACATCCATTTAAAGATTAAAAAATTAGCTTTCTAATGATATCAATGTTTTAACATATAACTAACTCTTCTATTTTGTAAGAGTTTTTAAAGAAATCTTTTAACCATGTTTTTCAACAATATATTTCGGAAAAAAGAATGAAATTTAATCTGCACCAGCACGCCAAGGGGAAAAAGATTAGGTTTTATCAGCGTGTTGCCATCCTATTGACGGAAGTTCAAATTAAAAAAAAATCAACTATTACTGCAAATTAAATCTAAAGAAATGTAACTTTCAGCACATGACTGAATAAAATGAAATAAATATAAAATGTGAGTTTCTAAAAAAAACAAATGCAAAGCAAAGGTTTCTATAATCGTCTGCAATATTTAAATCATTAATTTAACAAATCTTCTTTACGGTAAACCTGATCGAATTGAGACAGGATATGTATTTGAATTCCGACCCAATGGCCAATTTGTAAATTATTAGTAATAGGAGTACATATTCTTTAGTACTGTTAGCTTGGTCTAAATGAAGTAAATAATTACATTTTATGTAGCTTGAATCAAACAATGCATTGAAGAATAATGAATTTTAGGTTTCTTCATACTTTGTTCTGTGTTTTTAAATATTTTGTAAGCCATATTTTACAAAATATTTGTACTAATGTTTTAAATAAAAGTTGCTAAATCAATCAATCTTCTAAATCAATCATTAAAACTGATTGATTTATTAAAATAAAAGAATATTATTATGAAAACGCGTTCTTTTAGATCTTTCCGTCCACTATCTTAAAGAAGATATCAATTTTTGACCAATCAATGCCCGGATTTAATCCAAGGCTGATAATCAAATAAATATGTGTTTGTGTGAATATGCGCGCGTGTGAGTGTTAGGACAATACCCACCAGACCATAGGATCTAGAGCTACTGCACTTGGTATTTACATATTTACTTTGAATGATGAAAAAATATACCTTAGTAGAGTTTTTTTTTTTAAAACTTTAATTATTTAAAAATTATCTAACATTTGGAATTTCCCTGTGATAATTTCCGAAAATATTACAGCACAAAACTGTTTTTTAAATCTTCTTAAAAATGACTTTTCCTTTCATTGATAACAATGTTTTTACCTATAAATTAAGCTTCTGTTTTAAACGATTTTTTAAAAAACTACTATAATACTGTAATTTTATTTTCCAACAATTAATTTCTCATAAAATGAAAATAGAATTTAACTGCAAGAGCACGTTAAAGAGTGTACCAGTGCCTTGCAATTACTTTGATAAAACATATAGAATGATTAAATGAACTCGTATTGCAAATTAAAACGAGGAAAGTGCGATGTTCAGCACGTGTTGAAATAGTAGCGTAATGTTATGGGATAAGTATGAGATGCGATATTTTCCACATAACTCCATAACATCCGATTGCAAATCAGAGAAATATATAGTAAAATGGACCAATAATCGTAAGGCTTCTATAATAATATGAGTGACGTGACTATCAACGTTTGAAGTTTAAATATATTTGGCTGATAAGTTATAAAGAGAGCAAGGAACGTAAGTATTTAATTGAAAATTTTAGAATCCCTTACTCATGGTGAGCCAGCTGGTCACCAAGGCGGCTAGTTGAAAATATAGTCGGTGCAACATTGTGCTCCGAAGATACCGAGAAAAAATTAAATGTTATGATTTGAAGTGTTTGTGTGCTTGCCCTCAGCCTCCAGACTCTTATTGTTTTTACTGAGATGAAATTCAGTTTACAAGAATTCCTGACTGAGACTTAATGCAGTTCAGAATTCCCTTTCAAAAATATAAAATTGAAAGCATTTTTTTATTTTTTATTATTTCATCTTGCCTTTAACAATATTTCACAAGCATCTTCTTTCAGTATTGTTTCTGAATATCATTAAAAAATTGCATCATCAAATAAAAGAATTTTTTTTTACTAAACATCTATAATTTATAAATTTTTATACAAATTATAAATAAATTTTTTTTACCTGTTTCTTTTTTTTTAAATTTTAAGAATTAAACTGAAATGTTCCAAATCGTGATTCTAAATTTGCTACATTGTCTTTTACTATCTTGTATTAATCAAATATTTCATCTTGTGGGGTCGTTAAGGGATTCAATAAATCAATTCTTAGTCTGTTATTTATTTTCACGTTTCCTTACACACAGACATTATATATATAAATAATTTAAAGAAACACAAAGAAGAGAGTGAATGAAATCACGCAGCGCATGCCACCGCTTGATCTGAACATCGCATGCAGGCATCAGAGGGCGCTGTGTAGTAGTTACAAGAGCGGCTGCATTCTCTGTTGAAAACAATAATGAGAAAACACACTAAGTAACTTTTCTCTATGGTTATATTTCAATTTTTTGGCAGAGTTAATTCAGATGTCCTTGCCTCGTGTACAAGAAAGAAAATTGGCTAATTTCGAAATTGGAAAAAATGTTATGTTTACGTATTTTATTTTCTAATAGCACCGTTTATAACAAAATTTTCTTTCTCAATCTCAGAAAGTTTTTTTTTTTTCACTTTTAGACATTTATTCAGATTCATATTGCCTTCAAATCAAAGTGCGACATTAATTCTAGAAGAAAAATCAATTGTAATTTTTGCTTTGATTTTTTTTTTTTTTTACAATTTTAAATATCAACAAACATATTATAATTTTTTAATAATTTTATTTCAGATTTTATAAAATTTAGATAATTTTACTGAGATATTTTTTATTTTTTGAATTCATTCTATTCGGGAAGGTTAAATGCTGATAGTTATAATAAAAATTAAATTTAAAGTTTGAGTAGTCTTTTCTTAATGCGATCAATTACCGAATAAGTAATTGCTTATTAATTCTGATAGCTCCATATTCAGTACTTTGTTTAGTAGAGGAATTGGAAAGAATTTTTCTTCATGCAATTATGTCAGCCATGTCATGCATACTACAACATAGATACAATGCGAGTCTATAAATATTATCATGATATAATATATTCTTTCATAAACAAGATCTAGGGATTTTATATTATAAAATAAGGGGAAAATAATTTTTGCACCTACCTTATAATGTCGATCATTGCCAATCCTGTGACTACAGAATTATTTGCATGCCTAAGACTTTTTTTCAATGACATCACTAACACAGTAGTAACAGTCACCGAGCAGCTTGATTCGCATACAGCCCTTTTTCTTCAATATCAAAATATATTACCAGTACAGTAATATAAGCAGTGTTAAAATAATTTCAGAGAATTACAGAGTCTCTAATCTTTCAGAAAAGAATTCTAATAAAATACAGTATTATGAAATCGAAGCGAATAATAATATAATCATTTAAAAGTATATCAATATTAAATAATTTCTCTGCTTTTTTGTGTTAATTGCATCTTCAAAATCATCAGAATTTTAGAATTAATATTAAGCTGAAATTCTAATAACGCAATTATATTAAAGAATTATATGAAAGAACATGGACTTAATACTAATTGCAAACATTGCCAAATATAATTTTAAAATACTTTAGAAATAATTAATACATTCGCAAACGATATTTTTAATTTAAATACAAAATTCCTCGTGGTCAATAACTTATTCGCTCATTTTAATAAACCATTTAGGACATGAAAAATAGTTTATTATCTGAAATAATTAGAAATATATTCATTTTTAATATTCATTTTCATTTTCTAGAAACATGGAAGCAATATCAATGAATATTAATTAAAAATGTTCGTAAATATAGAAATAAAATTTGAAATAAATAATAATACATTTATTAATAAGATGCTTAATTAAAATAACTAGATTTTACAAATATTCTTCTTTATTAATACCTATTTTTCCTTCATTTTAATAAGAATTTCAATAATCGTTTGGAATATAAAACATTCTCAATTATGATTATGAAATTCTCAACTGGTGAATAATGTTTTGGGTAATTTTCTAAAGCTCGAAAAAATCATATATATATATGTTAAATAAATGATGTGCATTTCATTAAAAATTTGCTTCATAATTCTTTTTGTGGTAGTCATTTTTTTTCTTCTATGAAATTGGTTTCCTTTTAAAAATGTGTCGACTATAATTGATCAAGCAATTTGGCGGGAAAAGTAGAAGCAATCTTTTCGGTAAATATCATAATCTTAAATCTGTTAACAGACATTTAGCAGACGATTCCTTTTTATGCATTTTATAACTGCTACCAGTTTTATTTCAATTAAAATTTTGTTAAAAATTAAAAGCAAACGATTTTTTTCTTTGATAAAAATGTTTTATTAATATTCAAAACATATAATATAAACATATTTTTTATTTCGTTTAATTTTGATGATCAGTTGTGAACTTTTTGGAATCTGGCAAAGGTTTGTAAATTATGATTTGAAGGGAAAAGAATAAACGAAATCGATGGAATTTTGAAAACTTTGGATTATTATATTATTTTTAAGAATTTAGGATGTTCTGCAAGATATATATATATATATATATATATATATATATGGCGTTGGCAACAGCAGGAAATTATGATTATTATTTCAGAATAACTGATTGATGGAACTTTGTAAGTGTTATCATTTTCTATTTAATTTCGCTGCAGTTCAAACTTCGAATTTAGTAAATCATTAATATGTATGGCATATTATTTCATCAAGTATTTAAAGTGCTTTAAGATTTATTAATTTTGTGTATATATATATATATATATACATTGGGTAAAAAAAGTCTCCGTACGCAGATACGAATGCAACTCAAAGTTTAATTTGTTTCACAAAATTCACAATGATAAAAATGAAAACTTAAATTGAGTCAAAACTAATATTATTTAATATTTATTCATATTAAAAGGATGATAATACTGACAAAATTGAATAATAAATCGTAAAAACTCAAAAAATGCCGTAAACATGGAACAAAAAAGTCTCCGTACGGTGCCCTAGCACACGAAAAAAGTTTACAAAAATGCAAAAGACATTTAACAAATATACATTTAATGATCAATGCGCCCTCCTTTGGCCTTTATCACATCTCTTAGACATTGTGGCATTACTCCTACAAGTTTTTTTTTGTTGTTGTTTCTGGAGAAATATTACACCAAATACTACTAATGGCACTTTTGAGTTCAACTTTTTTTTAATGTCATATTTTTTAAGTTTTCGGCCAATTTCTTCCCTCAAATGTTCGATGGGGTTTAAATCGGGTGACTGGGGAGGGCTATGAAGTTGTTTTTTAACATGATAAAGGGACCACTCTTGACAAATCTGAGAGTTGTGTTTAGGATCGTTGTTCTGCTGAAAAGTAAATCCAGTTCTAAGAGATAGTTTCTCTGCGCTGGATAACACATTTTGTTTAAGAATATCTAGATATCCATATCGATCCATATTTTCCTCGATAAATTGGAAATTTCCTACTCCAGAAGCACTCATACACTCCTGCAACATAACACCGCCAACACCGTGCTTCACAGTTCCACATAAATTCTTAGTTAACATTTGTCCGTTTGGTTTTCTCCACACCATAACTCGGCCATCTGACCCAGGAATGTTAAATTTTGATTCATCACTAAAAAGAATGGATTCCCAAAAAGTTAATGGCTTGTTTACATGCTTCTTTGCAAACTTGAGGTGCTTCTTCTTGTTGTACAAACTTATATAGGGTATCTTTCGGGCCGCACGTCCATGATAACCACTTTTTTTAATGACATTTCTCACGGTTTGAGTTGGGACTTTAATGTTGTAACTAACCATTAAATCAGCTGTCAACTGAGGTGCACTAATTAGTGGATTTTCTTGAGCTTGGCGTATGATGTTTCTTTTATGCACGCGATTTAATTATGACGGCCTCCCGGATCGATTTCTATCCACAAGTGAATGAAGTTTACGATATCTTTCAATGATATATTGCACAGTAGACTTCGATTTTTTAGTCATTTCACTAATCCTTTTCATAGATAATCCATCTTTTCGCAATTTAATCACTAATTCCAGACTAGCTCTGGGAACTTCCATTTTGAGACAATCAAGAACAAGCTTGAACTCAACAACTGTCGATATTAGGTTTTCTTATCAGTAATTAACTTTCTAACGTTAAAGATTTACTGCGGGCCTGTTTTAAACACGTCAGAAAGAATTTGCATAAAGCGTACGGAAGCTTTTTTTGCATTGCAATTTTCAGTTTACCTCAGATATTGCAAATAATATGCTTTTCTCGTTTTGTAAAAATAAAAATTTATAAAAAATCTCTTTCTATATACTTATACTAAACACATATAGACAGTATTTAAAGAAAAAATGCAATATTTTACAAATTATGCTCATTTATTCTTAAATTTAGTGACCGTACGGAAACTTTTTTTACCCACTGTATATATATATATATATATATATATATATATATATATATATATATAATGGATGAAGTTGTGTGTTATTCTCCATTGCTAATTGGATATTCAGTCACTTCATTCTGTAGGTAACTTGTAGCTCATAAAAGCATATTTTTACAGCCGGCTAGCAGATTTTTAATGCTCCTAAAAATTTTCAATTAAATTTGTTATGTAACTTGTCTTTTAATAGCTACTTCATCAAAACTTTTTTAAGCTTCGAATTCTGATATTCATATTATTCACTCATTCTATTATAAAGTCATTTAGCCATAATGTATCGCTCTGATTTTCTGACCCGTAAGAACTTTAAATTAAAGTGAAAAGGATTAACTGCAATCTATTAAAAAATTTTTTACTAAAACTTAACATTTATTTATTTATTTATTTTGAAAAAAATAGGACTGCTGTAGTACAAATAAGACTTATATATCGCTCTACATACAAGTTTTATGTGCGCTACAGGATAATTTTTATAATTTATGTAATATCTCAAATAAACTCAATAAAATTGTTTCAGATTCATTATACAATTCGGTTTTTAACTTTGCTTTCAAGCGTATTTAAAAAACATGAATATTTTATTTTGGAAGCTGGCTCAATCTATTTTAAACATGTTTTCATCTAAGCCTACGAATCAATGTTTTCAGCATGAATAACATTAAAGACTTGCTTAGAAATTGTTTGACAGATGACTCCCTTCCAGCATGTATTCTACTAAAAACAACATCTTACAATTCTAATATAAGTTATTTGTCACCCAATATTAAATCATAGTAATGTTATTTTAATTTGAATTGCACTTATGACTAAAATATCTTCTTTTATACGTTGCAAAATGTAATTTTTCATAATGAATAAATAGTCTGTTAGTTATAACAGAATAGAATAATCTATTAAAATAATAGACCTGTTAGTATTCACTCTTGTTACGATTGGTGATAGTTAAGCCCGAATTCACGATCTTCGGATTCGTAGCCAGATAACATGACCACAAGACTAAAGTGATTACTCAATCTTGAGGATGTTATCTGGTTTATGAAGCTTCCACTACAATGCTTTCCCTGTAGTGAGAGGAGAGACGAACGAGTGGAGATCGTATTGGCTGTTGAATTTTTATTGCGTCTTACCCATTTGTTTGTTTGGCTGATTATTAATCAACTTCATTTTTTATTGGCTGATTATTTATCAGCTTCATTTTTTATAGGCTAATTATTTATCAGCTTCATTCTTTTATTGGCTAATTATTTATTATCTTCATTTTTTATTTATTTTATTGCTTTTTTATTTATTGTCATTTTATTTAATTTTTTTTCGGGTAGAAAGTGCCAGTCGAATGTGTCTAAAACATTAAAAAGTTTTGTCACAGCATTATTACTAAAAAAGGAATTTCAGAGATTAAAATGTTCGCATCCTTATAAAAAAATTCAATTAGGGGAAAAAACAAATTTTTAGCTACTGTTTTGACTAAATCGATAAATTTATTTAAGTTTCAGTTATTGGGAGACTTTGATGAAATTGAAGTTCCGGGTGAACTTATTTTATTGACATTGATACGTAAAGTAATTATATTAACATCTTAATATAACGATTAAATTAACATTTTAATATATTGATTTAATTAACATTTTAATATAACGATTAAAGTAACATTTTAATATATCGATGTTTCCCAGAGAATATAAAGCCTATTTGATTCACAAGAATATTTCTTGAGATTAAAGTACGTGATTTCGTGTTTTTAATTACAGAAATGAAACGTAATTTTATGTATTATTTCAGATTATAATTGTTAATTGCATTTAATTTCATTCGGGATCATATTTCTCGTCAAAAATAAAGTTTTTATGTATATATTTTTTTATCTTCGTAAAAACTAATTTTTAATATTCATTTAACATAAGGATTAAAATTCATTTCAGTCCTTTCTTTTCCTAGAAAAGATAAACTGTTTTTGGAAAGAGGAAATCCTGGACTACAAGAAATAGGAATTAAAAGAAAATAATTCCCCAATGTGATTGAAAACCAGTGTTTTTTACGTAGTCGGATACCATAAAAGCTAAAATGTGACATATTATTATATGGCATGAATCTAATTCGTGAGGAAAGGCTCTATACTCCTCAATTAACTTTTGAAACTTTTTTTTTCACTTCTTGACATAAAAGGGAAATATTTTTGCTCCAACTCCACCAACGGACTGCCTTCCTTTAAGCAGACCATTTCGAATGGCCATCGTGAAAAATCAACAAGAAGCTTCTTTTGTTTTCTTTCCGTTCGGTCACGCGATTCGAAGCTGCGTGGCTGGAAAACCCTTCGCTCACACGGAATCAGAAGTCAGTTCTGAAAGCAAACAATGCTTTTAGTCGCTTTTTAGGAACATGTAGGTGCGGAGATGGAGTTATGTTGAGATGCACCGTGTTGTTAAAATCGATGGACATAAAAAGTGGTTCAAAGTTTATTTCGAAGTGTTAGACAAAAGGTGACCTCTTGAATATTAAAAAAAAAAAGAATTAAAACATGAGAGAGGACTTTTATAATAACTTCGTTGAATGCGATTGTAAATCTTGGATATAGTTGAATTTCGGAGGATTTAATTGAGTTGAATGACAGTACCGTGAAAATGCAGTAAGTAATGAGCAAATTATAGCTGTGCTAATGGATTTAATTGGTATAAAAGTTCTTCCTGTTGCATAAGCTATAATATAATCATATACGAAAAAATAAATTTAATTTTTTTTTTTGTTAAAATTTAAAGAAAAGCAAAAGGAAATCTATGAATTAAGTAATTTCACAGAAATAAGAAAAAAAAAAGCTACTTTTTCAGTGTTTAATGGATATGTATAATAAGTTCGTTGAATGTGATAATAAGTCATGGATTTGGGGGGAATAGATTTGACTTAAATGCTTGAACCATGAAAATGCAGTAAGTAAGGAGTAAATTGTAGCTGTGCCAGCTGGTTTAATTGGACGAAATCGTGTTTTTTTCGGACAAAATTAAATAATTTAATTTTTATAATGTTTTAAAAACTTCATTCGCGTTTAATAACAGTTTCGATAAAAGTACTTTCTATTTCCCTCAGTGGGGAAATATCACTGCATTCATTCTTCAGTGGGAAACATTGAAGGATTTGACTCTTGTTCTAGGATTATTAGATTATAAAACTGTTTTTATGATCTCAGAAACTAGACAATAGCAATTTCCGTTTACAAAAATATTGTTTTCGTAAAAATTGCATATAAATTGGAATATTTAAGAATTTATTGGTAAAATAAATAGTTAATCAATTGGAAATAGCATATATATATATATATATATATATATATATGCGCACGCACAGAGAGAGAGAGAGAGAGGCCGAAGAAGAGTCTCGTGTTAGAAGAATAATAGAAGAATCTCGTAATAGAGAAGTCTCGTGATTGTTTCAAACCGGTTTAAACTAGTAAATGACCTAAATTGATTTAAAAAAAACAGTAACTTTAAAAATCATGTTCTCACATGATGACATTTACGATCGTTTATATGGTTTCGACGGAGTAACACTTCAACTGTCACGAATAGTTTTTCTTCCAGCTCAATCCGATTTTAAAATTTGACTCTTAAATAACCTTTAAGTTGTTAATTCTCACAGTAGTCGCAACAGATGAAAATTCAAAATTTTTTAACTTGCTTTAAATATGGGATATTGGGTATTGGAACAATAAAATATCGCGCTGTGAATAATTAATTTTTTTATCTGTAGGTTAAATTGAGATCAAAAGTGCGTGCATTCTGCAAATAAAGGCAAGGTGGCTATAATTAATGTGTAAGTGTTTGAAAGAACTGTAAAGAAAAAGTACTTTGACTATGGTGAAGGAATTTGGTATATGTTTTATTTACAAGGGAAAAAGGATTCAGAATAAAAAAAATTATTTCCTTTTTTTGCAATACATGGCTTTGTAGATTTTTAAAACTTTTTTTAAACTCTATACTATATTAATACCACTTCAGTTTAAAAATCATTATTATGATTAAAGTCATGTATCTTTAGCCTACATTCACGATTCTATTAAAGTTAGAACGTGCTCGTTTAGTAAAATGCTATCACCAAAAGAATAGCAACTGTAGTGTTGTCGGTGCTAGAATATTACAAACCTAACATTTAGTGAGGATCGTATGTTTAGTGACCAGATGTTTCCAAAATGCGTGGCCACCTCGTTCACCTCATTTGAATCGGTGCGATGAGGAGATATTTAAAAGATCGCGTCTACAAGAACAAACGTAACTCTGTTTTTGTTTTGAAGCAGCATTAACAGACATGTCCTAGAAATTCAGCAGGAAGCATTAGGTGCGACTATAGATCGTGCTATCTTGCGTCTACACCAATTGATAGGACTTGACGGATTCCATTTTAAACAAATTTTGTCATACATTAAGCATTTCATATTTTAACAAAGAAAAATGTTATTATTGCAATATATAAAATATTGTCAGTAAAAAGCGCCTCCTATGAAAAAAATTTGAGCTAATTTCTTTATTGCGTAATGCATTTTCGCTCTTAGTAAATATAACATATACTTAATTTCTTCAGCATATTTCAAATCGGGTTCTTTTTTACAGTCTTTTAAACATTTGAATTTCAATTACAACCACCCTGCACATAAAATAATGTAATTGATTAAAGTTTACTCTGTTCTCCACCAATATTTTAGATTACACGCTTTTGCCTCTAATTGATTCGCCGGGAACAATGGTTTCTAAAATTTTCAATTAAATACTTTATATAATTTGGTCTTAATGGCTTCTTCAGCAAAATATTTTTAGCTTCGAATTTCGAGGGACTCGTCCTATCATAGATACCTTGCATAGTCTTGACTATATGTTAACATTAATTTGAAAAGAAAGTGATTAATCTGCCACTAAACTGGTTTTAAAAAATGTATGAGTACGGAAAAGGAAATAATAGAGAATTGAAATATTATAGGCATTGCAGAATAATTTTTATAATATACTAGCTGATGCCCGGTGCGTTGATGCCGCCAAAAAAATAGTATTTTGCAATCAATCAATAATTTAGCAATGTTTTATCGAAATACGAATGAAGGATACGGCATTACATAAAATAGGAACAAACAAATGTGCATTTTTAGATATTAGATTTGTGTATTCTTTTAGAACTGTAAAACTCGATGTTCTTTCAGAATGGTAATGAAAGAAACTGTTTATTGCATCTCGCGATTCGTTTCATATCCGTTCAGAATTCTCAAATTTAATTTTAAAATAGGTGATTGAAATATTTTATTTTAAAGTTGATCAAACATAGAAAATATATTCATGCCTTAAAATCGTTAATATAGTTAAAAAGATAAATTCTTAAAAATGAAGATGGTGCAAAATTATTTGTACTGTAATATTTTTGGAAGTTACTGCTAGAAACGCTCATGTTTAGTTGCATTTTAAAAACCCCAGGATTGGTCTCTCCAAAACTTTCTCGTATAATCTGCAATAAAGTTGTTACCTCTGAGAATGACTTGCATAGCATTTGCGCACAATAGTTATACATTATAGCTATTGTATGCAATACAATATTGCAACCTTTATTTAGCATTTCTACCGAATCTGTTGTCTCCTCGTTGAGCTATTTGGAGATTAACCCCCAGTAAATAAATGCAGTTGAAGTCCGATTTGTTTTAGATTTTAGATAATTGTACTATGCCTATAATTATCCCGTAGATGTAAGAAATAAGCTGGCCAAATTTTATTGCAATCAGATGAACTGTTTAGGAAGGCATAGGAGACAAACATTCATTTTTTTATATATAGATACAATTAAGTTGATGCAATTTTTCAAAGTTTTATTCTGAACATATTTCTTTAATTCATCATAAATTTCAGTCTTCGGTTTTAATTTCCAGAGGTTTTAAAGGACGCAAATAAGAATATTTTTTTTTCTTTTATTCTGTAGAGGAATTTCTGAAAAAAATCTGATTTTTAAATTTTATACAGTCTTTTGATCCTACGAAACATATCCAATAAAATATTCTTCATACACCAATTTTTTCAATAAAAAAAATCTCAATCTTTTGCTACAAAATCTGACTGAGTTATGAACCTTTGAATTCCATTATTTCTTGTCCAATCAGCCTTGGCGAATCTCCGATTGGTGATTATTTTCTCCGAAGCAGTTCAGCAGAATTTCTAAAATCGCGCGCTTTATAAAATGATGTTTAGATCTTCCAATCGAACTCTGTGTTGAATGAAAGGCACTTTTTTATTAGTCTTTTAAGACTAAGTCTCAGAAGACCAAGTGTCTGCTTAAAAGTTCAAATTCTCTAATTCCACAAAATATTTATTGACATTAACTGCACAGCATATAATTTTTTATTTCATCTAGATAAGGTGTGGCGGACCTTTATGGAACTACGTGTGCAACCGTAACTGTTTATTTCTGCCCTCTATCGGCCGCTGCCGTAAACCATCAGTCCTTGTCTTGGAAGCGAGCGTAAAGCATGATGTAGTCACCGAGTATTATTTTAATGAACATATGTAAAATGTTATTGACCCAAATAGTTTTTCTCCGTGTAAATCATGTCCTTTGATATCATTCAATGTGTTTTAACTTCATTGGCACGATTTATTGATTTAAATAGTCTGCCCTGACGGAATTGAAATTTTGGTGCCCTTTCGGTCACATGAACCATTTTTTCCTAAAGAAATGACTAATGAGGTATAGACGTGCCGTTAGATAATTTTGGCCAGTGATCACTGTGATGATAGTAAAACTAAATACTGACAACTCAAAAATCGTTATTCACATCGAAAAAATGCATTTCGCACTGTATAGCAGTAAATATTTTAGCTATGCGTGTCATTCAAACGAAAGTAACTTTAAGGCCTTATCACACGGTGAAATTTCGCCAGCACTTTTCCGTTTCTACCCTCAAAAACCGGTCAGGCAAGTTTCATAATTGACAACTTTTTCAAACAAGTTCGAAAATGTTATCGGAAATATTGTCCGCAAACGAAATTCAACCAATCATGTGAAACTTTGAAGTGACGTCACTTTCCTTGTCGTTTGCTGACAGAAAGTGCCGAAGATATTTTGCCGTGTGCTAAGGCCTTTAGTGTGACTTCTGTTGTTGCTGATTAAAAACTTACGTTAGCATTGTAAGATGCCCCTTTTAGCTGTATGCA